>DWNE01003532.1:0-16540 GCA_018249875.1 Cecropterus toxeus
ATGCGTTGTGTTATTATTTGGTATTTTTGGATTGTTACGCCAAAGAAGTATAACTTCCTAAGTGCGTACATGAGTACACACACTCTTTCTTTTTTTGTTTTTACAATTACGTTTAATAAACGATAACATATTCATAAATATTTGAGCATCTTGCAGTAGCTGTATGATGTGCCCATATATATCGGTACGGCCTACTTTAAGTTGCAGTTCCTCCCTGATTTCAAATCATGATCGTAATAATGCAATTATTTTTTTAATTGATGAAAACTACTTTTAATTTTCATACAACGTAAAACAATAATAAATCATACAATAATTCGTGCTCATTAAGTACTTTGTTACAAAAATATGCCATAAACAGTATGATATTCTTTACATTAATGAATTGATAAGGGATTAAATTTAATTGTTTATAAAAAGCAAAATTCCAACTGCTCGATATGTTTGGTTCTGCATATTTTATATTTTTCAAAATACAAAAATATTTAAGATATAATCGAAAAAAATTATAAGCATGACTCCAATAAGTGCCAACGCGACCATCAACAAACGCAACATCAGTTTTGACTTGTTGACGTTTCACCGCGTAGTAAGTGAAAGTGTCACGTCAGTATAGTACAGTTGCTGTCAGAATCAGTTTTTAATCTGATTTATTTCTTATTGGCTGCTTATTGGTACGAAATACTATTATATCACAAAAAGTGTTAATTACGTGCGTGTCTTGTGATTTCTGAACATTTTACATTGAACACTCGACGTAACCGTAGTATATTTTCAGCATTAGGTTATTACCGGGAAGATGGGAGTGAAACCAGCAATTGGAAGAAAACCTAACAAGAACCCACCGTTTTTCAGTCACGAATTCGTGATCCAGAACCATGCGGACATTGTATCATGTGTCGTTATGGTGTTCCTAGTGGGACTTATGGTGCAGGTAAGTGTCAAGCGTGTGCCACGTAAGCCGAAGTTTTTGGTGATATACTGGTTTTAGTGGTACTAAATGGTCGTTTTGTTGCAGTCGACGAGTCCTATCGCCAGCTTGTTTATTGGGCTTCATCACAATGTGAGTGGAGTGGAGCCAACTAGAGAGAACCCTAAGGGAGAGCCTTTCTCCTATGAAGCTGGTTGGAAAGATGCTTGTGCCGTCTTCTTCTACTCCCTTGTCTGTATCGTTATGCACGCAATCCTCCAGGAATATTTCCTAGACGTAAGTAGCAATATGGAGTAAAATACACTACTTGTGTAACATTTATATTTGTGTGAGGTGTTAGAATAAATATATAAATAAATTACACAATAACCATTTACAAATTCTTAATATTTGGATGGATGACATCTGATTTATTTGTTTATTTACAATTTAATAGAGTCCCAGTCCCGTAGCGCCCTTATAAAATTATATTTTTCCTTCAGTGATTTTCTTAGCAACCATCATGTCTGCAAAGTGACAAGACTGCTTAATTATATGTTTTTGAAAATTTGTTTTAGAAAATTTCCAAGAAGTTCCATTTGTCAAAGTCGAGGCTGAGTGCGCTCAATGAGTCGGGCCAGTTAGTTGTGTTTCAATTACTGACTCTTCTTTGGGGAGGCGATGCTATTCTTCGTGAGGGATTCATTTTTAATATCTCCAGCCTGTGGGATGGTAAGTAAAATATAATATTTTTTTGGTAAATCTCGTAAATTTAAATCATCAATACTTTTTTTATAATATTGAAATAGCAAGTGAGCATGCAGTCCACTTGATGGTAAGTGGTGACTGCCGCCCATGGACATCTGTAATAAACCCCAGATAAGTTCAGCCTTACCTGTGGTTAGCCACTGATGCGTTGCTACCCCCTGATGACGAAGCCTGGAAGCCTCGGATAAGTATATCTCCCTTACTACACCCTTCAGTGCAGAATACAGCAATGCATTACACTGTTATTAGGCAGAAATAGGTGTCGTGGTGGTGCTTCCGGAGTCAAACCATAAATAATGCTACCACTTTTATATGAGCCTATCAGTGCAAAAGTGATGTACCCCCAACAATGCACTTAGTACATAATCCATTAAGGTTACAGAATTCTTTTTTACCAAAAGAATAACAAAACATTCACTTGGAGTCGATAACAATTTACACATACAGTGATTTAAATATATAATTATGGATTATTTATTATATATTTTGTATTTTACACCAAAACTGCAATCATAAAAAATTGTGGCTTACACCAATTTTGCGCTGATAGCCTGATATCTACTCAACAAATAGGTAAATAAATAAGCTTGTATAACTTATAATACATCCATAATATACATCCTGTTACAATTAAAATTGTTAATAAATAAATTGTCATTAGTATAATGGTTAATATTCTGTAAACAATTGAACAATTCTTTTATTCATACTCATTTATTCAAATAAAATTGTATCATTCGTCATACATTTTTTTTAGTACATACATATTTCATAAGTATATAAATTAAGCAATGTAATTAGAAAGTATGTGTTAATGTTTGATAATACAATTTCCTAATAAACATAATTACCAATTACATAAATGTTACACAAATTTGAATATTTGTGTTGACTGTTGTGAATAACAATAGAATAGTAAATTGACCTTTTGTTTAATGAACTTTTCATTAGTTTTATATATATATTTTTTTATAAAAAAAACAAGCTTGGAGTCCACTGGATGGTAAATGGTCACTGCTGTCCAAGAATATCTGCATCCAACTACACATAGAACAGGTGTTCCATCTGACATCAATCACAAATCCCTTGCTACTCCCGAAGACTAAGATGGTCGCCATGTGGTGACCATCTAAGTCCTTGAGAGAGTGGAAAAGTGAGTCAATTGTTTACATAATAAACATTAACTTGTCCAGGTTACCCCAATCACCCAATGAGCTTCCTTTTGAAGCTTTGGTGGGTGGTTCAAGCTGCGTACTGGCTTCATAGCATTCCTGAGCTGTACTTCCAACGTGTTAAGAAAGACGAGTGGGCTGGCCGCATCAGACAGGCTTTAATTGCTTTCACATTCTTGGTCTTGGCTTATAGTTTCAAGTAAGTTTCCAGATACCTGTTTTATTTCGTCTTGTTTATAAATCTATATATTCTTTTCTATACCCTTAAAATTCTAGGTAATTTTTATTATTATGAAACA
Organism: Cecropterus toxeus; assembly: GCA_018249875.1. Taxonomy (NCBI): domain Eukaryota; kingdom Metazoa; phylum Arthropoda; class Insecta; order Lepidoptera; family Hesperiidae; genus Cecropterus; species Cecropterus toxeus. The sequence continues at coordinate 3,150 of DWNE01003532.1, forward strand.
ATATGCCATAGTTAATAAGTGGTTAACTGAAGGATACTCTGTCCTCTAATGTATATTGTTTTAAACCACATTGTCTCAGTATAAATAAATTGAATAGCCGTTATTTTCCCGATACTGGCAACATTGATTGCGTATTCATGATAAGAAACTTACATAATTATTATATGTAATAATGGATAATAATAAACTAAGGTGATAAGAAAAATTATCTAATTAACTTGATTTACACAATTGTAAACATTACAACATATTAGGTACGTTTGTATGTTAATTTTCAAACAAGGGAAAACATACAAATATATTTTTACATTCTTTATATGAATATGTTTTGTGTTCACAGATTTCAAAGAGTTGGTGTGAGTCTAGTTGTATTGCACTCATTGGCAGAGTTTATGACCCATAGCTACCGTCTCAACACCATCCTTAGGGGAGAGCGAGAGGACTACTTAGACAAATGTAAGCCTCAATTTACCGTCTATTCATATTAATGTTATAAAGTTGATGTTGAAGAGAATGTTTGTTTGTTTGAATGCTCATATCTTTGGAAGTAACACACAATTAAAAAATATTTTGTTTTGTCCATTTACTAAGGGAGATTTAAGGCCATGTAAGATCACACTATGATGAAGGAGACTGTAGGAGTATAGGTAAAACTGTGGAGCATAACTAGAGTTAAGTTAAATTAGATTGGTAAAACAACTTGCCCTCATTTATTAATTTCTATTTTGCTATTTTGATAGGACTGATAACTCCAAAGAAGTATAGTTAGTCTCCATCTATCTACTCTAATAACAGTAGTGTAGTAGAAAGAACACATCGTGAATTAAAGAGAAGCTTTTGATTTTAGAAAAATATAAGACGTAGGAAGCTAGTAGTAATCTAAGGGCTAAAACATTATATAAATAAATATATATCACAAACCATCCATGAATGCATAAACTATTAGTTTACTGTGATTTCCAGTTAAAGTGAAACCTCATATTTAGTTCTAACAATTTGAATAAACAGAAGTTTAAGAGAAAATTTTGTTGAATCAATTCACAAGCATGCGGTTTACAGAGTACTTTCACTGAGTCGCCGTTCTTGAACAAGTTTCGTTTTATGCGTACTTGCGGAAAACTGATATACATTCAAATTATGACGCTAGAGCGTGAATAATTCTATTTCTATGTTATTATAAATTTGCTCCAGTGAATTTTGAAACGGTACATTTTTCTATTACAATAACAATAAATTAAAAAATTGAATTTGTATGCTTATGTAAATCCGATATAAGTTGTATTACTTTTATGTTATGCATTATTAACGGATTATATTTATATATTTTTATATAATGCAGATTAAATCGCAATTATTCATACATGATGATAAATAATGGAACATTTGATGTAAAAACTCGGTGTAAATCTTCCACTTCCCCAAAAGTATACATTGACCTTCTAACTTAGTTGTTATTGATTAATCTTAAATGAGGATCCGGATATATTACGGCAGTGATAAATGCTCACTGTACTGCACTTTCAATACCAAAAGGAATTGCAAAGGGAAATGTATGTGAAGTTCTACTACAAAATGCTTTTCGAGACATCTACATTTTATTTTCGATTTTCTGTGTCGTAGGTCTCGTAGACACACAAATTTACAAATACTTAAACTGAAATCTATATTCATTCCGCCGCCATGTGCGGCCGTCAGTTCATCAGTTCAGATTGTCACTTTTTTTAAATTATATTTTAGAGCATGTATTTTGTACCTGGCCAGTGTATAAACCCGACTTATTCTGAACCCAGTAATGGGACAATAATTGGTTGGCATTGATAATTATGAGTGATAGCCCAATGGTTTCACCTCGGCCTCTCAATTGAAGGTACGAAGTTCGAATCCCAGACCACGCACCTCTGATTTCTCTAAAATTATGTGGGTATTGGAAATTATCACTGCTTTATGGTGCAGGAAAACATCGTGAGGAAACTTGCACGCCTGTAAGTTTAAAAAAAGAAAAATTGTTAAAGGTGTGTTAAGTCTTATCAATAACCTACACGGTTGTGAATTCTTAAGAAAAGTCTATAAAGGTGTGTGAAGTCTATCAATTCGCACTTGGCCAGTGCACTATAGCCTGAAATTTTGTCAATCTGAGACAAAAACCCGAGTCCTGTAGTGAGACAAGAATGGGTTGACGACGATGATGATAAATACGTGTACTCTGTTGTCAGTCCTGAGCGTGGTGAACGGCGGAGTGTTCGTGTCAGTGCGGCTGTGCTCGCTGGTGCTGGGCGTGCTCACGTTCTACTTCGGGCTGGCCGGCGCCGCGCCGCTGCTGCTGCGCGTCGCCGCTCTCTCCGCGCTCGTCTCCTTCCAGGTGAGGGATGTTGGGGTAAAATGGGTATGGATAACGTTAGGTCGAAGTTTAGATGGTCATAGATTGGATGTATGATCGAAGAGGCCAAATCAGTGCCGGATTAAGCCAGCGCGGGCCTGTAGCAAATTGTATCAGAAGGCCCTTGGTTTAGTAAGCTTTCAAGTTAAAGGTATTATCTCACAACTTTGTTACAAATAAACTTTTTTCGATTTAATATGGGTAAATTTAGAGATTACACTTTCAATATCAAATCAGCAATCCAGCAAATCATACTCATATAGAGTATGATAAGCTAAAAGAATGTGTTGTGTGAATGAATTCGAGTGATTAGGCACTTAAGTTGGAATGAGGTGTGGACAAAAAAAATTACATGTATTATGCTATGGGTATATGTGTGTATTAGTGTTATACATATATATGGGGATAACATTGAAAAGGATACATGAAGGATGAATGGCTACAGAATTGAATGAAAGAACGATAGATAAATAGAAATATAGACATAAATGGATAACTGAGTTAATGTCCGTCAATGAAGTGAAATGTGAACTAACAATTTGGATAGAAGAGAAAAGGTGTAGCTAAATATAAAGTTTGAATAGCATATGCGAAAGCGTTAAATAAGAGAATAGAAGTGAAGACAGGTTGGACAGGGGCTTCATTCAAAAACTGATAACACGAAAGAAGATTAAAAGTCATTTAAAATTTAAAAAAATTGGTAATAATTATATTACTTCATTATTTTATTTTTGTATCAATGTAAAACATGGCAACTAGATTTATATAACATAATAAATCCACTGATCATTGAACGAAGTCTTATCTTTATACATGTTGTTCTATTAATAAAACGGCTTTATGTAATCTTAATTTAAAACATATATAACTGTCTGACATAGTAACTTACAAAAATATATGAATCTATCCAATATTTCCGCAGGTGTACCTAATGTTCAATTTCATCACCGAAGCCATTAAGCAGAGGCAGGAATCCCGCCAACAGGCACAAAGCAAGCCCAAGAAAGAGAAGAAGGAGAAACCCAAGAAAGAAAAAGGTAATTTGATGAAAGTCCCTTTTACTCTTTTTAGCATCAAATATGTTATGTCATTATTACCCGACTGAGTCAGAAGAAGTAGTGTTTATCGGGTGCATGTATGTTTCAACGTGACCAACGTGTGGACATTGTGACGTATTTTATATTATGGGAATCGTCTCAGCTTGCAAAAGAACATATGCTTTATATATTTTTAATGGTGTCTATAAAAGTATAAAAAATGAAAAAGGGAGGGAAAAGATAACTTCTTCATTATCGTGGCTATATGGTTATCAAATGAAACCTAGTAACAATACGAACCATTAATAAAAATAGTCTGTTGCAATTATATATCTACATATATCACCTATATCTACATTCTAAAACTTTTACGTTACTATGTAGACGCAAACTCCTGAAAAGCGTTAAATAAAAAAATTATTATAACAAGACAATAGCCGTCTGAAAATTTTAGTTTTAGCAGTCGAGATTTTTTCCTTTCCAAAGATAATTTTTGTTTGTCTCGTAATAGAAATTTTTCCTTTCGTACAATACCGAAATTCACTCAAATATATGCATTCAGTATTGTATAGACAAAGAGATTTTAATTGGTTCTTGTTCGTTACAATAATGATAATAATTTATATTTATATTATCATAGTTGAATGGCTAGTTATAAAATTGTAAATCTGTTTTTGTACATAAGCGAAAATTATGGTCAAGTTCACTTGATATGAGCGGACGGAATTGTATGAATTAATTTGCTTTGCATGTAATACCTACATTTACTATTGCAACATTTGACTTAGCTGTTGATTAACGTTTTTTCTGCAATTTTGCAGTTTCTTTTGGAACCAAGTAATTAAATTGTTTTTTTTACAAATAAAAAGGACATATCGAATAGTATGCTCTGTCACCTGATACGAAACTCACCTGTTTTTGGTCTTTGTAGTATGAGTGTGTTTTGATAATTGAAATGAATGTTAGTTAGTTGGAAGTGTTTATTAGATAATCTTTATTCATCTTGAATATTTCAAATATTTATATATTTTACGACAAAAAATAAGTTAAATTATCACTTAAATATTTAAGGAAGGTAGCATAAATAAGTCGTTTATTAGTGTACTATAAGAGAAACAAGTAATTTATTTCAGGAAACTAGAATAAATTGTTGATAAAATCGTGTTTTTAATTACTATATTAATAATTGCAGTGAAGAAGGTCCACAACGAAGAGTCCGACCTACCCGAGGTTGACCAGAACACCAACAAGACCCTGCGAGCGCGCGCGGCTGCGAAGGCCAAGTAACACCCCGTAGTCCGTGATGTGTCAACTCGATCTACTAACTCGAGTTAACTCGAGTTGGGCTTAGCTCGAGTTCACTCGAGGTCTCTCCAACTCGAATTTGAATACTCCATAACGGGATTTTTACAAAACAAAACAAATCAAATCAGTTTTATTCAATTGCAGTTACGTGAAATTTAACTCGAATTAACTCGAGTGTTGTTCCGAGTTGGCACAACGCTAGTGCGTTTTGTACGTAAGGTAATCCCATAGGTTGTCCCCTTCGAGTGGTAGTAGATTTTTTACACAACTTTTAATTTCCTCTATCGTTTATGCTGTTATATAAGTTTTAGTGAATGTATTGTCGACGCACAAAATGAATGATGCATTTGTAATCGATGTTCGATGTTGCCCTCCCTAAAGTAGTGTCGTGATCTATGTAAACGTTATATTTATATAAAATATTGGTATTTAATCAGTGTATAAACCCGTGGCATTGTATCCGATGCCGAGTAGTGGACGATTGAATGTAACTGTCGTGTCGATGTATTTTATGATACCTACATTCGTTAGAATACGAAACACACTATTGTCGTAAAGTATAGTGGATACAGGGTTGTAAAAATATCTTTTAAAATGTAAACTAAAAGTAGGTTTAACTGTTGTTTATATGGATATATTGATAGTGATTATACAGTACTGTGTTTTGTACACATTAAAGAAAAAATTCCATTTCATATTTTGCATTTCGATTTTGAAGTTTTTATGCATCATGAATTCCAATATGATTAGTGCTTTTTAAATTATTTACATTTATTTTTATATTGCCTTTACATAAGACGGTCATTACTATTTTTATAACAACCTAAACACTTTATTCCAGATGTAAGGAGTCGGTGCTTCTGTTTAATTGATTACTTTTGTTCTGTTAACTAAATTCCTTATCTGATAATATAATTACAGATTTTTGTGGGGATAATATATGTATTTATAATGAATTGTAAGAATGAATCCATGATTGTTGTTATACTCGTGTCTGTAATAAGCCATTATGAAAATTATTCTTCCTAAAGTGAAATTATGCTCATAAATTAATTATATAATTTCTATGATGATTGTCAATTTTTAAAGCTTGATGTTATTTTTATTTCAAATAAATTTTGTAAGAAATATTTCATTCTTTTATTTTTATTTTCCCCCTTTAGAACTCTTTATTAACAAGATGTTTCATGTTTTTATACATACAAATCATACATAACAATACCAATGTATTGCTGTGTATATTTGTATGTATGTTAATTTAAATTTAATCTTGTTGATTTAAAATTAGCGAACCTATATTAGTCCTAATTTGTACTTTTAAGGATATTAGTATAAAAAAATTAGCATCCCATAATTTGTCAATATTAAGTGTGCAAAACTTCTAATAAGTTTTATTCATTTTAATTATTTATAGAAGAGAACGTATTCCTGAATCAGCAATATATTGTATTCAATAAATACATATAACTGAAGTACTTAAACACTTGACCTCTTAAATTTAGATTGGTTTTGTAACATTTCTTTCGTTTCTTATCCTGCAACTCATATGCCTGTTGGTAGTAATAGCCAAAGATAAACGAACTAATCTCTAACGCGAAGTTAAAATGAATATTATTGAACCGTCAAAATGCCCCCGGTAAGTATTTAAACTTAAACGAGCCAGGTAGAAGTGCCGCTTGCCACACGTTGACTTGTAATATGTATAAGAATTTGGATCAATTAAAGAACCGTTGTAACTTAAATTGGGAAAACGCATGCTATTTTACGCTAGTATCTGCTATGTTAGTAAAATTCGTTGAAGTATTTGTCTGGTTTTATTCTCAAGAATTTAATTATCGCCAGAGTTATTTACGCAATATCTAAAAAGTTGTTAAATATGGTTGTTATGTGTAGTATATTCTTTCCAGTCATTGATACCAATAGAATACTAATCAATTTATTTTCTTTTTGAAGTAACTAACAGGAACTAAACAGTACTGTTATGTGTTATTTGATTACAATATCCTCGTTACAATGTTATGCAACCCTGTTATTTCAGTGCATTACCAGTGCAGGAATGTCATGGAGTTATAAATTTGTAATTTTATATGTAATTGGAATGCCTTTAATAAATAAAATATCACAAAACTAAAGAGTTTAATTGGTTGAACGCGCTGATCTCAGGGACTTCTAGTTCGTATGGCTCGAATGAAAAAAAATATATATTTAATAGTCCATTATTCAGGAAGGTTATATGACATCGCGTTATATTTATTTGTTTGTTTTTTTCTTAGCAGTTGAGGGTAAAACCGCGGGACACGGCTAGCAATAAATAATCGCATTTGTGTCAGGTTTCAAAAAAGCTCAAAATATTTTAACCAGAAGCTCTTTGGATATTTACAAATTCCAATTTGCTACAGTGACCACTGTATACGAGACTTGATACTTCTATTGAATAAAAAAAACACAACGGATAAGGTTCTAGGACCGAGACAAAATGAATGTCCCGCCTCATCCGTTGTCACGTCGCAAGTTGGGCTGCTTGACGAATCTGTAAACGCTTATAAAACCAATTATTGTCTATGGATAGTTTTTACAGGCAGAAATTTGTGTTTTCCTGCAACTTATTTTCCTGTTTTCCTGGTAATACGTAAACAAAGCAAGCATTACAATAAGCGAAACCAACAATAAAATTATGAACGTCATTTTAATAGACCATTGTTGGATTCATATTTAATATTCTGTTAATTATGAATGTTTGTGTTTTACCTACATTACTTTAAAGACAGTGATGTAATTTATAGGCGTTCTAGACAATTGTTTGAGTTGTCCTTTACGGTTATATTGGAAACTATACCAACAATTGGCACTCCAGTAACATGTCATCTAATACCTACCTTTAGAAGCTGTTTCATATAGGTAGATAATTGATTTTGTTACCATGACTTGACATGTTATTTATTATTTCATTTAGTTACATTTATTTCATTTTATTGATTCATGGATCATAAAAAATTGTAACACAAAATGCGGTGTTAATGCTAAATGGCATTTCTAATATCCAAATTATATGACTAAAAATTTAAGGTTAAAGGTGGCAAGAGATATAGATGAAATTATGAAAAAACGGAGAGATAGAACAAAACTGAAAAAAAATATTTTAAAGTTCATTAGCTATATTCGAAAATAAGTAATAGCAAGAGGATCCACGCCTTTAAATAAATAACCCTGTATAAATATTTATTGTCCTTCCTATATTTAATAATAACGCTTAGTATATATTAAGGTGAAAAATTGTATCTAATACAATTAATTAAACTATTCTACCCATCTGTATCTTCTATGTATAAGTAGGTTTTTTATAATTTGGGCGTGCGGTAAGTGGCCAATGCCGCCCATGGGCATGTATAATTAACTTTAGTTAAGAACAAATACTTATTAGAGGTAGATCTCAGATGCGTTATTAGGTACTCTTGAGGACTAAGTGCGAACGCCTTGGATAAGTATGTCCCTTACCCCGCGTTTTAGCCCATTGCGTAGTCGAACCACTAAGGGTTCTACCAGTGGCGTAGCGTGGGCTTACGCCGCCCGGGGCGGAAATTGAACTCGCCACATATTATACAAATTTTGACGACAAAAAAAAAAAAACAACAATATTTAACTTGACAACTGTATGCAAAACAAAAAAGACAAAATTTAACTTGACGACCAAAAAAAAAACGAATTGCAAAACAAAAAACCACAATATCTAACTAGATGACAAAAAAAGGCTATCTGTTTTTGCCGCCCCCAAACCTGTTTTCGCCGCCGCTCTAAATGTGCCGCCCGGGGGGGGCCGCCCCTTCGCCCCCCCCCCCCCTCGGTACGCCACTGGGTTCTACCACCTATCAAAAGTTTAAAAATATCACGTGAAAAGCATCATAATAATGGTAAATCCATTCTTACAAACAATATAAAGACATAACTATGGTGCAAGATGCACCTTAAGTAAGTATACTGACATATACTGCACTATGTTGATTTATTATTTTCTTACCAATGTCTTAATTATTGCTTACCTGAAGCAGATAAGTTTAAACTATCGTATGTAGTGAAGAACCAAGTTTTGTCTTTATAGTTACGTAGGTGTCTGTAATATGGAATAGATATTTCCGACAAAATTATGTTTTGGTAATATCGTCAAGTTTTTATAGCTGTTCGATGTTTTAGAGTTTAAACTGCTCAAGTTTGACGTCAACTTTTTGTATCGATGACCGTTAGTATTGGCGCGCACGATACGCAAGTCGGCGAATACCAAATCATGTATAAAAGCTGTATGGTGGTATTCAAAGCCAGTTTTGTAGCAGCATCTGTGCAACGAAGACGTAACAATGCATAGCATCGTACTCCTACTTGCAAGCGCCCTCGTGGCCGTGGCTTTGGCAGGTTAGTGCCCCCCAGTTTTTGCCATCACTCAAGCTGACTCGTCGGCTTTTCTGTTTTCCTTTTTGCTTGTCATTCGTATGAGTAATTCCCGAACGGATTCAGATGGTTCCATTTTCGTAAATAAATGTCTTTGCAGAAATATGATTATCCTTTTTGCGATGGATAAAATGAATAAATGACTATTAGTAAATTATAAAGGCGCTCATAATAAACATTTAAATTTAAATACAAATTTTATGAAATATATAAATGTTGTACTGTTTTAATAAATTTATGTACTAATGAAATATTACTCCATATGATTTGATTTGATGTACTATGATTTGATGTAGATACTATTTAAATAAATTGGTCAATTTTCCACATAAGTAATGAAAAAGCAAGACGGACTATTTTAAATAAGCGATGTATTTAGATGTAGTTGAATCTTTATGGTGATACAAGTAGGATCAACATTCTGGACATTATCTTCTATTTGGATTGCCCAGAAAATAAGTAAAGGGAGCCTGTGTAAACATTGCATTAAAGGTTCGAGAAATAAATAGCTATGCTAATAAGTTACAATGTAAATGTTTAGACGTTGTTATCTTTTTGAAAAATCAAAAACTGAAATAACACCTGATCTAAATCATTTCAAAACTGCTATCATGATAATAATATCAAAAACCAACACAGGAATCATTTTGCTCGTAAAAAGTAATATTACTCATATTAGGTACCTTTATGAAATAATGTTATTATTAAATTTACTCATCTTTAATTCATGTTTAATATTATACAATAAAAAGTATGCACATAAATATTACAAATTTAATTTACATTTTATGTTTGTATTTATAATATATTTCATTTTTGATAGCATAACCTTGTCGTTTTAATATTCTTAACAAATTGATACCTTTGAATTAAATTTATAATAGAATCACTGTTGTTAATCAATTACGATTTAACTAAGCAGAGGATAAAGTCACGATTAGGTAAGGTCGAGTTTAAAAATCCTCATGCACACAAAATGATGATCTCAACCAATTTGTTGACTAACGGGCACTTATATCTATATCCTTGATTTTTTTAATATGATAATGCCTCAGTTTCTCTGCTTAGTAACGTTTAAAACGAAACGTGTTCAACTGTACGGCAATAACTCCAATATCGATATTTAGCCCATAATTTCGAGACATAACATTAATATTGATTGAATATCATTTGATTTTAGGTAAAAACTTGACAGTCTGACGTCAACCCTTCTTAGAATTACTGTTATAAGTAGTTACGGGCAATCATGACATATTTTTGACTAATATATGTTCATTCATTACTTGTCTCCAATAAGTTAAGGAGCTTCGTTTTAAGGGAATTCAGTGGCTCCATAGGAAAGGGCGTAGATTCAAAATAGGGAAAGCACAGGTCTTTTGGATATATAAATCTATATCTTGTTTACTATGCTACGCTTCATTAATAATATACTGACACAATGTCAGTGGCTGTTGATTAATAAAAAGAAAATACATTCAACGGAGTGTATTGCATCTTTACTTGAATCTTAAACGATTACAGTGATTAAAAGACAACTTAAACTATTTTTTAACTACTTTAACTTATTTTTATAGAGTGTAGAAGATGGGCACTTAATTGAATAATCTATTATATAGATACAATTTATGTTATAATATTAGTCGCGAGACCTGAGATATTTTGGAATTTCCAGATATTACTAATTTTTTCTTGCCTTACAAGGCTATGCAAATGGTACTGTACTATATATAATACTGTATCGTAGAAAAGACTTCAACGGGATTACTTTTAATTAAAATTACGTATATAAAAATAAATAGATACCTATATAAACAGATTTATGGCCAGTGGTGTATTTACATTTGACAAGTAGGCTAGCGTATCACTTATGAACTAGAAAGTCAGTAAAAAAAGTCACCAGGTCTGACGGGCTCTCTACCGTATTCACCACTTAGCTTATTCTAATTAAAAATAATCAGGAAGATAGCATTTTATTTGCCACTCCTAAAATCTGCTGTCCTAGGCTCTAGCCTACTCAGCCTGCTTGTAAAACCGCCAATGTTTATGGCAGAACATTTATAATATTAAAATCATTAAGATTTAAATTATATTTAGCATGTATATGTATTGCTATTGTTAATTAAGTTATAGCCATTCAAATACCTATCGTGTCTGTTATATTTTATTGGAAGAAATTTGTTCAAATTTCTATCGATTTAAACGAGTGAGTTAGAAAAATGACCCTCAATTACGTTTCTTAAAAATAAAGCGAAAATATTACCTTTATTATTAATGTATCTAGTATAAATCCTACTTATTTTTATGCCTACAATAATTTATGAGTAGGATAATGTATTCACTAATAACTTGATATACGCGAGTATACATGGGTAAAATATCCATAGGTTTAAGGTATGATAAGGAAAGGTTGGAAAAGAAGGCAATCAAACCCTTATTATATTCAATAATGAATATTGATAATTGTGAATAAAGAAATAATGTAGTCATTTTGGCATTACAGAAGGCGAGTACTACGTGCCTCGTGCGTATTATACAATCGATGCGGAGGGCCATGCGTCCGCACCAGTACCGCTGCGTCGCTTGAGGCGCTCCCTGATACCCTTACCGTACTACCCCGTCTATCCTGGTGGCTATGGATCTGCTAATGCTAATGCTAATGCTAACGCAAATGCGGGAGCTGACGGATCTGGAGGATGTAAGTATAATCTGATGAGGAAATTATGGTAGAGAGACAGTGTGCCAGCTTTGAAGCTCCTTTCAATTGAGCATTTATGCCACTTTTCTTGTGTTCCCAAATGAGGAGTAAATATTTTTTTATTTATAAGACTAGAGTTAGGATATGGATAAAAAAATATCAACTCAGTGAAAACGGACAATTTTACATCTATGCCGATAAGAATTTACACTTTTGGATAGAAATAAAAACAATTTAACAATTAGTGATACATGCTAATAATAATACTTAAGCTAGAGTCCACAAGTTTTATGTAAATATTTTTAAGCGACCAATTTCATGTAATTGACAAAAAAAACCTACATAACTATCAAGTGAGCATATTCAATAATACCACCTTTTTGTAGCTTAAAAATAATCCAACATGTTTTTCACTAAGAATCGGGCTAAACGCAAACAGGAATCAAATTAAAAGAATACACGCGTTTGACTTTGTTAGTCAAGTCTGGTATGAGGAACTTAAACAGGTTTGAAAATTGGAGACGTTTGCGACTCCCAGGCGACTAGTGCATTGCGAATGCGTCGCTGCATACGTTTTTAAACGGAACACGTGTTGGTATGCAAGTGTGGTGCGCTGTTAGCATTGTGTAGTAGAGCAGTAACAGTAGATTTTGTGTAAACCAGGTTCAATTGCCGCCGGCGCGCACGGCTCCATTCACCTAACGGTCCAATACGGTCACCTGCTGTTAAGTGTATCATGATAACACAAAAAATAGATAAATTGCCTCCGATTCAAATGAACCGTATAATTAGATAACGGATTTCACGCTATTTATTAGAGCAACAAAAGTTAAATTAGTGTGTCACATCATGGATAGGTATACTTACATACTAATTTAATATGCGATATAACTTGTTTTGATATGGTAAATTCCTGTTGTCTTTTATATAAGCCTACATACTTTTATTGCAACAATTTTCCTTATTTTTCGTACCTACAGTAGTCGCAAGATCTCAATTAATGTATTATTTTGTTTGTTCTTTTAGCTACAGTTTCATTTGATTCAATATTTTGTATTTGCGAGAAAACTGAAAAAAGGCAATCAAAAAAGCTTATGTCAATTGCCATTGCCATTTTATAACTGTGTTGTATCGACGGTGCGATAACATCTATCGCAAATATATACATACTTTTGGTATGCTAATTAAAATTAATGCTGTTGGAAAATTAAAATGAATTTCCCAATTATGTCAAAGTTTATTATTGCACATGGCATTGAAAGTAATCAATTTTCTTATTTATAATTCCAGCGAATGCAAAAGCGTCAGCGAATGCCGATGCTTCGGCAAACGGTTTCGGCGGTTGGGGACTTCCTAACGGCATATATGGAGCCTCTAATCCAGGGCTTCTTAGGTATCAAAGATTTATGAACATATTTTAAACGCTTTTTACACTCATAGCAACACAGTAGGATTTTCTTCTGTGTCGTGGGTGCCATGGACACACAAAGACGAATACAAAAACACCCAGACCCAGAACAGAAATCTAAACTCATCA
>DWNE01003533.1:0-16537 GCA_018249875.1 Cecropterus toxeus
GTGGACTTTGGCCTAAAACTCTCTCACTCTGAGAGAAGACCCGTGCCCAGCAGTGGGACAATAATGGGTTGACGAGAGACTACGTTGTACCCGCGGCTCCGCGCGCTTCAGTTTCGTCTACCACGGTAATTAGCCAGTGTGTTAATCCAGGACATCAACTATTTGTGTGTCAAATTTAGAAAAATCCGACCATTGGTTTTTACGTGAAAGAGTAACAAACATATTGTAACGTAGCGTAGTTGAGATGCTCTAATATGGAGAGTTGCGGTGACGAGGGGGGTGAGGTGAGGCAAGAGGTTTGGTGAGGTGAGGAGAGGAGAGGTGTGGTGATTGTCTATGGACAGAGCCATTATAATTTTAAAAACAATAAGAAATAAAATAATTGAAAATAAATCATTGCTAAAAGAGTATTTTTCTGGTGTCTTATTTTATAGCTTTATAATATACATATATCCTTTTTAATTAATTTAATATTAGTAAGACTGAGTTTAACATAAATTATAATATTGGTAGAATTGATATAAACCCATTCACATTTCTGTCTGGCCGGGGATCGAATCCTGGACCTACTGCGTGTCAGACCGGTATCGTGACCGCTTAGCCACGCGGATTGATATTAGAGACTTCTTCTAGGCAGCACTGATCACTGATAAGTGGTCACCATGTTTCTTTGTTTCTTAAACTTCATAAAGGTTATATATCCAAAAATTAACAACAGTACACGCTTTTTATAAGAATGCACGGCATTAGGCAGAAATGACTTTGGCGGTAGTGCTCCCGGAGTCAAACCACATGAGGTTATACCATCTTAAAACCACCTGTAGACCTCACAACCTTTTAAATCAGAACATAGTAGAACTTAATACGGGTGCAAAACGGCAGAAATAGGTGTGACAGTAGAGCCGTTATAGTCCAGAAATGAAAGATTTTGCCACTTACGGTTTTTTTTATAATAACAAAGTAACAAACGAATATTGATAAACAGTCCACCTAAATCGCCACTGTCGCAGATGGACATGTGCAATCAACCCCAGATAATGTGTTGATTATGTTGAGCCTGAACTTGACCACTGATTTGCTCCTGAGGACTAATTTGGAACGTCACATACATAACTTGTACACTCGTGCCCACTTCGTTGGGCATTAAAAAAACGGTATCACGACATACTTTCTACCCCTATTTTATATTCTTAGGGGTTGATTTTCAAAAAAATGTTGACATACCTAATTCATTATTTCTACCCATAAAGCCAGATAATAGTTTCATAGAGCTTACTACAAAGTTAGCGGACTTTCATACAAACTTTTAACCCCTATTTAACCCCCTTAAGGGTTGAATTTCTAAAATTCCTTTCTTATTGCTCACTTACACCATAAAAGAAACCCCTGTACCAAATTTAAAGGTTCTAAGTACATTAGTTTTGGCTTTGCATCGATATATAAGTCAGTGAGTCGGAATTGCCTTTTATATATAGATAGATATGCGTATACAATGTTTGTCCATTACCACACCCTTAAAACTGTTTTTTGCGGCAGAAATAGGTATGGCGCTGTTGCCAGTAGAGCCTCCGTGGTCGAACCACACAAGTTCCAAGCCGTTCATTAATTTTTATATGACAGTAATTAGATACTCGGTTCCTAGTAAAACTATTTTTAACTTCAAAAATACTAAAATCTACGCTAATTATCTTAAAAAATTACGGCAATTGAATAATCGTTTTATGTCTTAAATGTGTCTTAATGAGGTCTGGTAAAAATAAAAACCTGGGGTCTTAGCAATCGTTATGCTGTTTAAAATCTGTTTTATAGCAACACTGTAAAAATGTATATGCATTTTGTAAACTGGTGTTTCTTATCGCGTATTTTTTAATCAGTAAACAACGTTAAAGTAATATCAGATGTAGAATCCTATAATTATAATGAAATACACTAATAATAAAATGAAAGTATGATTTTTAAATCAATCTATCTCTTTATTGATTGATATTAATTGATTGTGTACTTGTGTTGAATATTAATTATTTCACTAAAATAAATATTATTTTTTTAAGAACCTTGTATAAAAAGAAATGAGAATGAACCATTCGATATAAATAAGGCTTACTTTGGATGCGAATACGACACACAATGGGAAAGTTAATGTCATACTTTTAATTAAATTTATTCGCGCACTTGAATTAACCAAAACACTATTTAAAACGTTTAAAAAGAAGATTTAAAACCCTTACCTTATATATAACGTAATCCAAGACAAATATCCAAAATTACAGGCGTAAAAAAAATATTAAAACACATCACAAAATCACAGTTTCACAAAACACCTCCGCGCACTAATTAAATTAACGTATCGACAGACTGCGATGGCAACACTGTTTGTTGAGTGATAATATTTTAATTATCATTTTGGTTGGACGAACCCTTGCAGGCTAATGTTGGTGACTAAATGACTATCTCAAGTGTGTTAAGTGCAAGTCCGCGCCCCTTCGTAATTGGCTGTTTGTATCCAACCCCTCTGAAAAAAAAACATGACATATTGTGCGCGGGAAAGTCGCTGTCATCGCGTATCAGGTTATGGCGCGGAAGCTCCGTTTTTGTGGTGAGAACCGTTTAGTGATCTGATACTATTTAGATGAGCGAGGCTAATCAGGTGGACGTTTATAATTGAATCGGTTCTGGCTCGGTATTGAGTGGCAATTAACTTTGTCAAACAATTTATTTCTTACTTATAGTTGACTACATATATTATAATTATAGTCGCGTCTAAGGTCCAACTCATAAGTTGAACGCGTATTGGACGTGGAAGCTGAAATTTGTTTTTGACGGATTGTAGACATAAAAGAAAGCAATGCCTCGAGCGTTACATTAAGTTGAAGGATAGTTTACTTTTATCACTTTTGAGTTATTTCGTAAAGCTTGTAAATATGAATTATTATCATAAGTATACGGACCACAGAATCATTGAGGTATACCATACAATCAACTTATCTATTTTAAGCTTGATGTGCACTAAAAGTAAGTTTTTGTATCCAAAAAATATAAAAATACCGTAGCTTATTTTATTCATGATTATTTTCATTTTATTTTTATTTCATTTAAGTTTCATTTCATTAATTTGTGAATATAACATTTTAAGTTTGGAACATAGAAGAAATCATTAACTTGTACATTCTTTTGTACAGTCTAAGATGAACTGAATTCGTGTGATGTGTATAGTACGCTTATATTAAAAAAAATGGTGGACTGGGAATTAATAATACAAATATGCACTTTTGGAATATTTGTCTGTCATTTTGTATGAAATCGCATCGAAACATATTTATAGACTATATCCAGAATTCTATCAAAAGTAAGTACAATTTACGATTTTGACAACCTGTGTGGCGGAGCGGTAACAATACCAGTTTAACATGCTGAGGGTTCCGGATTCGATCCCTGGCAGACATCTATATGATGATTTTAGATCTGTTCTGGGTCTGGGTGTTTGTCAGAAAAAATCCTAGTGTGGTGATATAAGTATAGAAAACGTTATTTATTAACCGACCTCAAAAATGAGGAGGTTATCAATTCGGTGGGATTTTTTTATATAAAGTTCAATATTATATTTTTGTAAGACCACGAGGTACAA
This sequence comes from Cecropterus toxeus, assembly GCA_018249875.1. Taxonomy (NCBI): domain Eukaryota; kingdom Metazoa; phylum Arthropoda; class Insecta; order Lepidoptera; family Hesperiidae; genus Cecropterus; species Cecropterus toxeus. Next base: position 3,626 of record DWNE01003533.1, read on the forward strand.
TAGTTAAAAAATAACAATATTTTTATGCGTAATTCGTTATTCGTTTTGATAACATTTATTATGACACAAGTGTAAACCCGATCAATGTACGAATATCGGTTTCAGCGTATCGACGTGGCCACACAGGGAGACGCGGTCATGCGGACACCGGTAGACCATGTGGCGTTGCAGTGGGAACCGTTATCGAAAGTGAAAAAACAAGGAAAAATACAAATAAATAAATATTAATTTACTTTTAATATCACTTATATGAATATCGCTTATATGTGTTTAGGAAAACAAATAAATAATATCTGTTTTAATTTACTTTCATTATCACTTATATAAGTATCGGTATCGCTTATATTTGTTTATATTTAGTGTGCAATAAAGAGTATTCTATACTATTCTATTCTAAATTAGGACTATCTCCATTTGTATTTTTATGTTTTATTTATTATATATATCATTCATCTGTACGTGTCACTGTCACTGAACTCCTCTTAAAGGTGTGGACCGATTTTAATGAAATTTTTGTGTGTCTTCAAGTGGATCCGAGAATGGTTTAGATTCGAATTCCTTACAATATAAATTAATTATTTTTTATTGCTTTGTTTGTTATTGATATTGCAACAAAAGTGGCAAAATCTCGCAGTCCCGGGTTTGTAATTTGTTATATCTGAAATAGTGATATGTGTAACATCGCTGTCTGACTTCCTTGAAAATCAAAAATACGGTATTGAATGAAAACGTATTTTGCATTGCTTACAGTTTGTTCAATTTTTTTTTTTAGTAAGAGCAGTATCTAATGTTTGTTTTGAATATTGAATTTAATTATTGTACGATGTAAATGTTTGATCTCAAGCCAAGGTCTGTCGGATCCACTAGTTGTATAAAGATAGTGGAGTTTGTCAAGGGGGTATAATTTCACCACTTTAACATTTATGAGATTTCGTTCAAATTCATTTACTAGATGGTCGAACTAGTGTTGGAGAGGTGCCATCACCACACTTTCTAACGTAAAGCAGTTCTTGCGCTTCGGTGGGAGTGGGTGTGGTTGCCGGCTCACTTACGTGTGTATATGAGGCGACCGCCTTAGTCCGGGAGTAGCACTCCCGAGGACTCGAGAGTCGCAACGCATCAGTGATCGACTTCAGATCAGACCTCTGCACTATGTGAAGTTGCTTACATGTGTCTATGGGCGGTAGTAACCACTTACCATCAAGTGGACCGCATGCTTGTTTGCTACTAATATAAGAGAGTTTAGTAAGAAGAAAATAATTAAGTTTTCCTAGTAAGTACTAGGCAGATAGGATTTCGATTGGTTTCGCATCTCAAACTCTCGCGACGAGTTCTCAAGACGAGGATGAATTTCTAAGTAAAGTAGGCTCTTTCTATTTCTCAGATCTTAAGACAAAAATAATGACTATAGACTGAAAGGGCTCTACCACCTTGATGATTATTAAAACAAGGGTAATCTTGTTACCAGTGCATTTTTCTTTGCACTGATGTTCTAACAAATTTAAAGTAATTACGCATAGTTACATAGTAATCTAATTAACATTGCTTGTAGTCTGTGTAACTATAAAACATTACATTTAAGAGGGAAAATGAAAAAATTGTATATTTATGTCAAAATCATATATTTATGTTTGTATCGCATTTTTGTGTCTAATCACAGGCGTCTTCTTTGGTGCAATCCCTTTGGGCAGCATCGTGTGATAAAAAAATGTCGTACACACACACACACACACATAAGCGCATCTATAAACATACATTAGAAAAATATTACCCTCCCTTTGATGTAGCTGGGTAAATACACAGACAAACCCGCTCATTAACACTAGTTCAACTTTTACATTAAAAGCCTAAAAAACGAAGCCCAACATTGCACGGATGCTGTATATCCACAAAAACTAAAATTTCGCGTGCGAAACGTTTTTTTAACGCGCAAGTCGCACGGTATACGTTTCGGCGTGCCTTGGAACCACTCGGCTCACTGGACAACGATTCCTGTTCATCCAACTCGCAGGTGGTCTACCTCACACGAAGATCGGGAGCTATGTATCTGGAAAAAAGATAATGTGTTTAAGACTAGCGTTTAGGACGGGTTTGATGAAGTTTTAATGCGTTTTACATACGGCTTAAGGAATGTTACGGTTTAAATGTAATGTACAACACTTAAATCTCAAAGTATGAAAATTATACCATTTATATAAGCTAAGGCGGTTCAATTTCAGACCCTCGCCCGCCCTATGATTATCAAAGTCGTAGACAGCCCTCGCTCTGTCTTTTGGTTATACTCAAGATAATCAAGGTAATAAATACACAAGATCGAATTAAATTGAACCCGAGTCCAACCCAGAAAGGATCATTGATTGATTATTATTATTATTATTATTATATTATATCACGTTATAATTAAGAAAGATTATGCACAGGAAAAACGACAGGGACTGAATTTAAAATTTCTTCACATTGAATTAAATACTCAAAAATAGTCCTAATGGCGTAGTCTATCGTCTAACGACTTAAAAACTAGAATGCTAGAATAGAACAAACGTACGGCGCGCTTTAAGAAAGTCCCCGAAAACAAATTTCGTTATTACCACAAAATGCAAATTCTGCATTCGGTCGATATTATTTGAACCGTACGATAACTTTGTAATCAGTTTATCTCTTCATCATCTTTTTATTATAGCCCTATTTATTTATTTTCAAGGTAGAACTAGTGTGGGGTACTACCGCCACACTGGTTTCTAGCGTGAGACAATTTTTGCGTGTCGGTGGAAAGTTATGGTTGCCGGCTCATGATGCGACCATGTAAGTCCTTGGGAGCACCTATGCAAATGTTGATTGCTTTCACATTCTTTTTATACCTAAACCTAACGATAAGGCAGACGGGCTACCTGATGGTAAGCAGTCACCGTCGCCTATGGACATTTACAATAAGGAGTCGCCAATGCATCGATTACTCCCCTATTCAATATGAAGTTGATTTAAGATGACATTGGGCGGCAGTAACCACTTACCATCAGGTAGACTAGATGCTTCAGTCAATTGTATAAAACAGTTTCATTTTATTTCGGGCCTACTTAAATAATTAAAAAGTATACCAATCCGACAGTCAAAGTTGAACTGATCGCATGCGACGTTAGCTCATCCGTCGATCCGGTTTCAGCGGACATCGGACATGTCACCCGACACTTCCGTTTCCGAACGATCGACTTTCCGACAGGTGGGGGCCATCGATCGGAATTCGGAATTTGTATTCGTATCACGTGATGTGTTTTTTGTGATTGCGGGTTGTAATTATGCTTACTTTTTTTCTTTAATCAATTGCTTTTTAAAACCTTGGCCTCTTGCCTTTCAGCGTAAAAATAATAAGTATGGTTATCTTCATAATTAAGTAGCTTTTACCCGCGGCATTGCTCGCAAATACCGATGACAATATAAATGTTATCTCTGTCCTTAAGTCCCGGCCAGAATAATCAGATTAAAAGAAAAAATCATATTTGCGTAGAGCTGTAGAGTCCTACTTTTTCGAGATGGAAATAAGACATGGACATAATGATATTTGTTTAAGTAGATGTACAATGGACATAATCTTAAAGCCTCACATTAACACATAGACAACGCTTTAACTGCACGTCGTCTAAAAGCATAGCTTTTAAAATAAATTTGCCTGTTTCATAAATTATGTAGCCATTAAGGAAATATTTTTATAATATACAGTTTTTAAAAAGCCTGAATAACGATGATGGAGTACTACGCAAGCGGAAACCAGCCAATAAAAATAATGGCCCTCCTGCCTAATAGATTGGTCCATCAAGAATGGACAAGAATCAATGCTTCCCGACATACATATAGGGTTTAAGGCTCAATTTTCCACATATAAGTATTGTTGACAAATATTATTCGCAATTATATTAACAAAACAGTTTTTCTTTTGTTAACCATAATTACAAAGTAGCGAAATATTCTAAATTAATTTATGACATTATTTTTTACAACAGAAATATTTATTTATCTAAAAAGTATTTATAAATAGATGTTTATCATAGGTTCTTAATGTAAACCATATTACATCAATTTTTAACATCGGCAATTATGACGACGACGACGCTCAACACACTTCGCTAAATCATGTTGACGAAACTATGTTCTACGACTATATGAGCGCCGGTTATGTACTAAACCACTATGTATTTAAATTATTTTTTACTTTTTTGTGGCATGGAAGTCGGTGATATTTTTTTGTTAATTTTTTTTTATTTAATAAATAGTTTTGCTTTTTAAACAAATAAATATCTGCAAAAAAAACTAACAAATCTAATAGTTATGCCAAATCTAAAAAAAAAAAGATAATTTATTTCCCTTCCGCATGACGGTTTCGGATTCTAAAGGGAATACATTTCGACATATAAACTGTTTTTATTTCAAACGATAATCCTGTTGATCGCCCGCCACGCGTCAATCACGCGACATGTGCACTCGACACACTCTGAATTGCTCTCAGATCAGAGAAACAATAAAGTTGTATATTTTTCCATAATTCACGTTATTTGATGTTCTGAGTATTACTGAATCTGTCAATACAATAAACGTAGACGATATGAAATGACGATGTTTCAACAAATAGTATTTCGTTTAAGATACTTTACATCTATTTAATATTTTTTTTATTGATAACAAATATGTACCAATATTTCGTTTAATTTTATATTTTACCTATTACACAAGTGAAGTCCCAAACCAAACATTGCTAAGCCTAATAAATTAATTAAGTTAAAAGAATATTGATTACTCATTCAGAAATTTTCTGAAGTGGAATTCTTAACAGTTTGAAACAATTCTTAAATTATGTTATGTGTTTTGGTAGATATTTATAAAATAGCTGTACCCGCGATTTTACGTAAAATAAGTAATAAGTAACTGAAATAAAAAAAATAATAGGCTATTCAAATTGACTGACGTGACGTTCTTTTATTTATTAATATAAGAAGATTTTAATATATTAATAATAATTATATTATAATTTATAATTACTTTGTTTTGAAATTGGGTCGAGGATTGGCGTTTTAAAAAAAGCAAAATTAGCCCTTTGTTTTTTTTTTTTTTTTTTTTGTAAAATATTACTATGTAAAAATATAGGAGTGGAAAAAATGTTAATAAATTTTTTATCTAATATCACTTTTAATAGATTTATTAACTTTATAAATAATATCTTTTCATCAATTTTTTTTTGAATTTTTATTTTTTTCATTATTAGTATTTTAATCCGCATTAGTTTTTTAAAAACAAAATCTATTAAAAATATTAATAACACCTTTACTAAATTTGCAATTATTAGTTTTATTTTTACTTTTATTAGCAATTTATCAATTTTGCTTGTTCTTAATATTTTTATTCAATTTTCTTTTGGATGAATAGAAAGATCAACAATTAATTTATTAAATTTTATTTTTTTATTATTTGCTATCTTTCTTAGCACAACAAAGACAAGATATTTTAATTTTATTATTTTATTTAATAAATTAATTGCTATTTTCTTTTTAATTATTTTTGCTCCAGTTATTTTTACTTTTATTTTTAATGCATTTTTAAAAACAAAAAATAACTCATTTTATTTAATTTTATGAATGATTGGTTATGGAAGCTTAATTAGTACTATTGTAATTAATAATAACGTAATGGAAGTAAAACAAATTTTTCGGAGATTGTCGTTTGGTTTTATTTTGTTATTATTGTGTTTAATTTTAAATTTATATTTTATTGAAAATATAAATGATATTAAATTATCAACAATTTTTAAAAATATTTTTATAATTATTTTACTTTGAATTTATTTTTGAAATGTTGTTTTAATAAATAAAAATAATGCTAAAACACAAAATCATAAAAAAAACAATGATGATTTAAAATATTTTGTTTTAGCAATTAAAAATAATTGTTTGAGTATGGATAAGCCAATTAAATATACAACAATTTTTATTAATGGTTATAAGCAGGTAATGATAATTTAATGTTATCTGCTGACTTTTAAATTAATGATTTTTATAAAAATTTAATAAATATAAAAGGAGTGAAGGAAATGAAAAAATTACTTTCTATATTAGGATCTACAACTTTAATGTCAGCAAGTATGTTAGGTGTAGTTTCTTGTGCAAAAGGAAAAAATAGTCAAAATAATAATTATTTTGATAGTGAACTTAATAAAATCGACCCAACAATTCGAAATTTAGTCAAATATACTAGTACAATTGCTAAAATTTTAATTGCTAGTCGTCATGAAAATATGAATACTTATGGGTTTCCAACATTACAGTATTTTTTAAACAATGTTGGAAGAAATTTAAAAGGAGTCTTTACTACTAAAAGCGGGAAAGAAATTAAAATTAAAGATTATGTTGAAGAATATAAAAAATTAAATAATCTTTATTATAATCCTTGAAAAGCAACAGATAATAATTATCAACCAGAGCGAAATACTTATAATTTAATGTCATCAATTGCTGCAATGACTGATTTTTCAAAGTGAAATACAGAAGCTAACCAAGGACATCCTAGCAATACAAAAGATGCAACAGGGCGTTACAGAGATTTTGTTGCAAATCCAAATTTAGCATGAGCTCAATATGATACTGGAGCTTTAGCAAATACATTGTCACAAAAATCAGAATCAGTTATTAATTATATTAACAGAACGGCTGGATGAAGTAATTATTATGATTCATCATCGGGTCCTTATGTATCAAATATTTTATATCATAATTCACTTTCAAAACCACCAACAAAGTCAATATTGTCTTATAAAGATGGTGGTGAAGAAATTAAATTTGGGAAGGCTGTGGCGAACCAGTCAAGTTCATTATATGATTTATTTGGTTTAAAATATTTTGATGAAGCAATCACTATGTTAGGCCAATTTGGATCAGGATTAGAATTACCAGTTTTATATTCATTAGCACAATTATTACCATTTATTCAAAATAATCGTTCTGGTGAAAAAACTGCAGGAATTTTTTTGGCAGCACCGTTTTTTATTTTAAAACAAATAAAAAGCCAGTTTTTTGATAATTCAGGTAATGTTAAACCAAATAGTCCATTATTAGAGATATTTAGTCGTGATACTATTGAAAAAACAGTTCTTAATGTTGAAAAACAAAGTGATGGTGAAGTAGATAACCCTGATAAAACAATTCAAAGTATGAAACTTTATGATATTTTTAACAGTCCAGTTGTGGCAAAATCTCTAACCGTGATTATGTCAGGGGAGAAACAATATTTAGATCTAACAAGTGATAAAAAAGAACATAAAAATGCCTTTTTAAAATGGTATTCTGTTTTAGGAAATTGATTTACAGAAGCTTTGGCAAAAGAAGGTTCAAATTTTGATGTTCAAAAATTTAATCGCATAATGTCAAACACAGTTTATGAGGGTCTTTTAAAATTCCAAGGATTAATTGGGAATTTTGCTGAAGATAGTGTTGTTGCTTTAATTCGAACATTATTGCAAATGTTAAACGCACCAAACTTTGATTTGTTTAATTTATTAAAAGGAATTGCAGGATTAGTAAATTGATTTTACAGTAATGATAGTGAAGGATATTATAATTTAAATATTGATAATGTTAAAACAATTGATGATGTTTATAATAAAGGACCGAATAAAAATGGCTTTAAAGAGGACTTAATGGCAGTTGATCCTGATAGTGAATATGCTAAGTTTATCTTAAATAGTTATGGTTTTGATGAACAAACAGGTCAATATAAACAAGGGTCATTATTTGATATCATTAATATTTGAGCGCATGGAGGAAATAATACTTATCCTGATCATGAATCAATGCATAAATTTATTACACAAATATTAGATTCACAAAATGGTTATATTGGTGAATTAACAAGTCAAGTTAATAAAGTAATGGCAGAAGATTGATTTGATAATATCTTCTTAGATCGAAAATGATATATTACAGCATCAGGAACTGGTGTAGATGGTTCAAAATTAGGGGCAATTGTAACTGATGGTTCTGTAACAGGTGTTCGTTATCAATTAGATTACTATGGTTCAAAAGATGCTTCAGATAAATTAGAACGTCATAAAAAACCATTAGGATATACTGATCCCGCTTCAGGGAATTCTCCTTCATATGTTGAACAAGAAAAAGACCCAAAACAACGTCATAATATTGCACCAGAGGGCGAAACATGAAACAATCAAGACTGAGTTGATTATGATGGAATGGGTAATGAATATTTAACAAATAGTGACAAAATTAAATATAGTTATGTTGTTCAATTTAATAACCAAGCTCGTTTCTTGTATAATCCAGGGATTAAAGATGATTTAACAAAAAATTCATATTTATTAAGTGATTTTGTTTGATACTATAACAATACTCGTTATTATTAATAGTTAATTGAAAAAGAGGAGATCTAAAAAATGTTGCTGTTTTTACAAACATTAAAAAGTATGTTTAAGCAAAAAGCACAGTTAATTATTTTTATAATATTAGCTGCGCTTTTAACATTATTAACAACTTCTTCGTGAATTGTTAATACACGTTTATCTAATGCATATTCATTTATGGGGGAAGGAACTTTTGCTTATGATTATTTATTAAGATTTGACAGTAAAAAGAAAACAGGACAAAATGTTGAAACAATTACTCCATGATATGCTTTTAGCAATGATTATCATTTGATTACTGATGTTAATGGGGAACAGTGGACATTGCCTTATGTTCATTTAGATGAAGATGGCGCATTAAAAGCTTTGGATAATAATGTTGAAATAAAATTTACTTTTGATTCTAAAGCAAATAAAGTAAGCAATATTATTTTTACTGATCTTGATAAAAGTGCACCAATTTTTTTAAATAATGGTTTATATCGTTTCAACGTTAATAATGAAGCTTTTCAAACTTCTGTAATTGGACAATTATATGATCAGAAAGGTTATCTTTTTAATCAAAATAATTTACCTTTGATTGAAGAATTTATGAATAATTTTACGCATAGTGATATTTCACAAAATACAATAAATTTAATTATTGCATATTTAAATAAAAAATATTCAGGTATAACAGATGAAACAAAATTAAAAGATGCTGTTATTGATTTTGTTAATAATGGTATAACAAAATGAAAAAAAGATGTTGATTTACGAGGAAGCGTAGATGAAATCCCTACTAAAGCTAGCATTGAAGATAGAATATTTGAGGAAAAATTAAATGGTGATTTAAGTTTTTTAGTAAAAGATACATCACAGCCTTTAACAAAAATTAGTCTTTATTATTCACCAACTATTAATAATAATCTTGCTGTTGGTTATAATAATAATATTGAAAACGCTGTTTTTAGTGTTAATGATTTTTATAATCAAAATAATAAAAATAATAGTTTTCGGAATCAACCTTATGGGCCTTATGGTTTGACAAAAGCTTATTATGCATTAGTTGCTAAAGCTTCAAACTTTTCATTTCAGTTACGTGAACAATATGCATATTGAGATTTAACATCAAATTTAAAATATAAAATTATTAATTGAACAGAATTATTATCGGATAATAAATTAAAATTTATTAAAAAATATGATTCTTTTGATCCAACTAATGCAATTAATGATGTGTATGTTGTTATTACGCCACAATTTGCGCATAGTCAAAAATTAAAAGTAGGAGACCAACTTACAATTGGTGAAAATTCAAATTTCTTTGTTGGTGCTATTGGTGGAGATCCAGCTAATATTTATCCAACAATTTATGATACTGATGTTTTTCCAGATCCAAAAACAGATGGTATTATTTATGTTTTTGAAAAAGTTTATCGTAGTGAGTCTATTGCTGCTAACACTGATATTGAAGAAAATTCTACATTATATATTAATTATGTTGGTTTACCGGAAAATAAAGGTACAGCCTTTGAAAATTTCAAAAAATATTTAGCAGCTGATTTTTGAAGTTTAAATAATCCAAGTGATAAAAATGCCCCATTACAAAGCCGTGATAAAACAAAGTTAGTTTACTTACGTTATTCTTTGTTAGGAACTACAATTAAATTTTATAGTACGATTACAATTATTTTATGTCTTATTTTCTTAATTATTTTAATTTTTACATTAGTAATTTTAATTAAAAAAATTATTAATCAACAAAAAATTGCAAATGGAATTTTAAAAGCAAATGGTTATAGTGGAATAACAATTTCTAGTTCCTATTTAGCTCATGCGATTGTAGTAACTGGAATTGGAGTTCCAGTTGGATGAATTATTGGTGTATTTTTACAATTACCTATTATGAGTGTTTTCAATAGTTATTTTGTTATTCCAGTTAACTTTTCATTTTCGTTAATTCCATTTGCAATTTGTTTTGGAATTATTGGTCTTGTTAGTAGTTTGTCAATTTTAGTAACAGCAATTCGGCAATTAATAATTAGCCCATTAGATTTATTAAATCCAAATAAAAATATTAAAACTTCAAAATTAGTTTATTCTATTAGTAATATTTTTCATTTTAAAAAATTTACAACGAAATTTCGTTTCGTGATGATGGCTGTTTTAATGAAAAAAATTGGTTGGTTTTTTTTAACGTTTTTTTTTGCTAGTTTATCTTTAACATTAGCAACTTTAATTCCAACAGGAATCAATAAATTTAGTAAGGATTATTATGCCAATTTAAATTATGATAACGATTATGAATATACAGACGTTACTGGGAATATTCCTTTTAGTCGTTATGAAATGTATGACTGGAATGGTCCTGGTTTTTCATCTGAGGCAGCATATCCATTAATTAAAAATTCTTTAGTAAGTGATTATTTATATAATGGAGAATGGCTATCAACAAAAAATGATATTAATGCTAAAAATGCTCATTTATATGCACAACAATTAAATAATATGATTATTTTTAATTTTATGGTTGGAAAAGGAGCAAGTTTATCAATTGGTACTTTTTATGATATGTATAAACGTTATGGTGAAAATGTTGATATTGCAAATCAAATTGATACTTTATTATGTTGAACAATGCCACGTGCTTTTGGTAAATTACCAGTTCATCCAATAGACCCAAATATTATTGACCGTTGGACTTATTGTGCACAATATGCAACAAGTGATATTATGCCAGGCAAAATTCGAGCAATGTGGTTAAAAGATGATTTGGCTAAATTACAATTTAATTTTACTTTTGGAACTTCAACTTATAATTCAAAAAATGAAGATGTTTATACCGGATATACAACAAATATATCAGATTCAAGTTTTATTCTTCCAACATATGGAATTAATGTAAATAATAAAACAATTATTTTTCCAAATCAAACAATTAAAAAAATTTTAGATAATAGTAAAAATTTAAATATTAGGACAGATTTTATTCCAATGGTTGTAAATAAAGCCGCAGAAAGTAAATATAATTTATTGTTAGATAAAATAATTGAAACTACTACTAGTGTTCAGCAGTTACAATATTGTGATGATGCACTTCATTGTGCTGTTGATCAAGCAGCGTGGTCATATGAGTTACCAAGTGGTTGGTCTGATGATAATCTCAACCCGTTTACCCTTGATTTAACAAAATTAACAATTGGAAACAAAACACGTGTTGGTTTTGAAAATAAAAAGGGTAAAGTTCAAGATTATTATAATATTAAAAATTTTGTTTTAAAATTACCAGTTGATGCTTTTAAACAAGGTGAATTTCAAAATTCAACGATTTCTGCAACAACAGGACATCGGTTACCAGGCTTGTTAGACCTTAGTAGTCCTGCTGATCAGAGAGTGGTCACTAAAGAAGAAACTGAAGACGGTGATTATTATATTATTCATCCTTTTGATAATAAATTTGATAAAGAAATTAATGGCATAGGTGATTTAACAACCGGGTTTCCAACTGACTGATATCGAGAAGCATTACGCCAAGGATTATTAAAAATTGGGAAAATTACTAAAAATATTAAATATAAAGTTGTTGGGATTCAAAATTCATATGATGTTCCAAGAGCGTATGTAAATCAAGTTATTGCTAATAAAATTCTTGGTTTTGATACAAGTTCTAGTGAACTATATGATAACAAAGATGATAATCCAATGTTATGATTTAATGGTAAGTTTAGTAAATATTATGATCAAGTTGATCAAACAACACGATTTAATCTTTCTTCCTCAGATGGTTCCTATTCAATGAATGATTTTATGAATGGTCAATTAACTAGTGGGGTTGGAGGAACAGATTATTTAATTATTAAATCGCAAGTTATTGAAAAACTTGCTTGAATTTCAAGTATCTTATCAATTATTTTTGTTATTATTACGATTATAACTGCTATTATTATTGTATATATTATGACAGAATCATTTGTTAATTCTTTCTTAAAATTTATGGCTGTGATGAAAGCTTTAGGATATTCAAATCGTGAAATTAATAGTTTAACATTAGGAATATTTACTCCGTTTGCTTTTCTAGCATGAATTTTAGGTGTTGGGATAATGTGACTAATATTATGACTAGGTGTTTATGGGTTTATTGCAATCGCTAAAGTAATTATTCCATTTGGATTCCCATGAATTACGATTCCAATTACTTTTATTTTAATGGCAGGAATCTATTTAATAAAATATTGAATTTCAACTTATAAAATTAATCATATGAGTATTCAAGATCAAGTTAATGCAAACGAAGTATAAACCTAAAAAAATAAAAAATCTAAGGTCTACTTAGATTTTTTATTTTCAAGTTATTTTTGAAGTTTTAGTTGTTATCTTGTTTTTTTAATATAATTGAATTTGAACCTATAAACCAAAAAAAGATAAACTGGAGAAAATAAAATTGCGAAAATTATTTTTATGTAAATTGTAAAACGAATTAGGACAAAACAACTCTTATTAAAAGAAAGGAATTGTTTTTTTAATTAAAAAATGAC
>DWNE01003534.1:0-16537 GCA_018249875.1 Cecropterus toxeus
TTTTATATGAGGCGACCATCTCAGTCCTCGGGAGTAGCAACGCATCTGTGGTCGACTTCAAATAGAACCCTTGTTCTATATGAAGTTGCTTACTAATGTCCATGGGCGGCAGTAACCACTTACCAACAGGTGGGCTGCTTGCTCGTTTGCTAATTCATATTTACAAAAAAAGGGTAACTATTAAATTTTGAATTTTTATTCATTGGAACAACCTTGTGGGATATACTCCAAGTCTTCAGTTGTGAGAAGAAGAAGAAGCAAAACTTTTTCCCTCTCCCCTATTCTTACGTAAACATTGGAGCTAAGCTTTTTTTAATATAGAGTTTTTAAGTATAGTAGTAGCAAGAGAGTGTAGTCTGCCTGATGGGAAGTGGCCACTGCTGCCCATGGACATCTCTAATCAAGCCCAGGTAAGTCAGTTTTACTTGAGGTTACCCACAAATGCATTTCTACCTCTGAGGACTAAGTTGGAAAGCTTCGGATAAGTACCTATAAAACCAAATACAACAGCGCATAACAATGATGATATTAGGCGGAAATAAAGAATTGTACCATACTTTGAAAGTTATGCAAACAATAATAAATATTGTTATTGTAATACCATCCATTTCCACTGGCGTCCACATACATCTCTACAAACTTTGGCATTTTTAATATTAGTAAGAAGTAAGATGAACTCATAATTATATTATATGAGTTGAAAGTTTTCCAGATTATTCAAATACAATAACAAAAAGTTAAATAAACAGTGACATGAATAATATTATCCTAAGAGTGTGCTAAGTGGAGCCGTAATCCTTAGCGAGATATAAGTACCAACTCGTTCCGACTATTTACAATAAATCGATTCATCTCATTCTATCTAAAGATCTCGTTTTCAACAAGCTTGCACAAAAACCTGTCAATGTATTTTTGTGCTATTGACTAACTAATGCCACCATCCGTTTGGGTGTTCCTGGATTTTCCCTAATTAAATATCTAGAGCACATGAGAAAACTTGTAGCATTGAGCGATGGGAAATCGGGATAATTATACATTTATATCGACTTTGTGTTAATTAATTTACCAGAAACAGTTGTGAAAGTTTCGAGTTTGTAATTGGAGCATAATTTATACTACTCGTATCTCTTGATCGCAATAAATTCTTGTGGGTAAAAAATCTGTATAACTATACGCATTGGAACCCATTCAAATTAAGTCACGCATTCCGTTCGGGAATTTCAGCTTGTTGTGTGAACAGATCGGCAAAAGATTAATTGATATACCATAATAACTATAAGGTGCACAGGTTTCCCCCCGACCACGTGGCCCGACGATCTGAAGACAGCGGGGAATCGTTGGATTCAGAAGACAAAGGTTGCAGTGGACGTTGGAGTGGCTGTTTCCAGCAGTGGATCTCTAAAGGCTTATGGATAGATGGATGGAATAACTATAATGAGCATGATATTCTATGCCGAAAAAAAATTCCCGATTAAATGAAATTTTCAAATACAAGAAAGAAAAAAGAAATCGTGTCTAACTATGAGTCATATTCACCGATTGATTCTAGTCAGTATGTTTCGGTATTGCGAAATAACCATCGAACATACATAAATATATGTCGAATAAATAACCGCTTTCTTTTGGGAAGATGGTTAAAATATACGTTCATTTTAATAATATTTACGATAGTTTGTCTCGGTTTACTGATTTATAACATGGGAACCCTATTAAATCCTAGCAAGTCCTCGAGCGTCAACACTTATCGTTTACGCTTGTTAAATATTAGATTAATGGATAAAAAACCTAATAGCTTTTTGGTGTCCATGATTTGATGTTGACAAGTGGATTGATATTCTATTTAGTATTAAGTATAAAGAACACCTCTCCTATGTCCTGTGGGTATTATGGACACAGAAAGCGAATACACAAACACCCAGACCCAGAATCTAAACTCACCATTCAGATGTCAGTCTGGTCGGTGATCGATCCCGGAACCCAGAGCGCGTCAGACCGGCATGGTGAACCTTCTGCCACGCGAGTCGTCATATATGCTTTGGCGAAGACAAAGTGTTTTTTTATTTGCATTTCTACTTTGCATGACTAACCGCACAATTCAAAATTCATCAATATTAACTTAAGATACAGTGTTATCCTTGTCATATTATTTAGAATTAAAAACTTGGTGCTCTGACTCCGCTGTGGTTATAGGGTTTTAATTATTTTAGTAGTTGATTATTATAACTTTGTTAATTAACAAGGTGGAAAAGCACTATTTAAGTTTTACATGGCTCTCCTGTAAAATTTGCCTTTCTGTGCTGTATTATTATTCTTGCAAAGCAGCCATATCTACAAATATTTCTTAATATATATAATTGGCAAGTCAAATAAAATACTATTGGAATTTAAGGAGGGAAAGGAAATAATCAAGAGGTATGTAACATGTTTCAGCTTAGACCTTCAGGGTATCTGGCTACTATAAGGACTCCTACCCATTGTGGTTGATTATAAAGAGTACTTTTATTTGAAAAAAGTCCCGATTATAGAGAAACCGTTTACTCCGTAAATAAGCTTCGATTTTTTTCCTTTCCCCATTTTGTTACTCGGAATCTTTTGATAATTGTCTGACTCCCTCTTGACTTCGGGTCCTGATTGCAGATGTCCAAGACTTACCATCGTGGATTGCGTGCATGATAACGACTTCTATATTATAAAACGAATACAAAATCAATCAGCCGACCTGGGTAACATAAACAAAAAGAAATATATTCTGAACGTGTAATTTAAAAATTATAGAGCTAAGTACATCAATCTCCGGATCCTATAAACCTGATGTGATATATTACGTGTGATGTAACAAGTAACAACATAAGTATTAGGTAGCACTGGTCATTGAATGACTATACATTTTATATGAGAGATGATCTTTCCTCTTCATCGTTGCATGCGATGTATAACTTATTTTAAGACCAGTTTTCGCGTGGTGGTCTAAGTCGACCAAAATCGTTACATTTGGAAATTCTTTTTTGATAAAGCTTGACAGATAAAATGAGGTCAGCCATATTGGATTTTTAATTATTTTTTCTTTTGTTTCTTAAATAGCAACAGATACTCATTATTATTCTGTTCGATATTTATTGTTAAGTAAATTTTAAAAAAGTAAAAAAAATATGTCTCGGTCACCCATCCAAATTTTGACTGTGACTGTCCTTGCTTAATTTGGTTGGCAGGTTCATCGGTTGAGTTACTACACAGTAGGTATACATATAAATTAGGAATAACAAAACATACTATTTTTTATTCAACTATATTCGTCTTTCAGTTTTGTAGCTATTGTCGAGCCTGAGAGTTTATCAATAAGAAAATACTTCAATTATGATTACGGTCCAATTTCGAACAATATGTAATGTTGTAATCTCTTTATATATTTATGTGGTGCAACCACCAAAATCCATGGTTAAGCAATCACTATAGATAATAGGATCGAGCGGTAGTCTTTTTGTAACACCGAGCCTAATCATTGAAGATGATCTTATCAGCCAATCTTAAGCGAAGAGATAATGATCTTAATTTCTTTTATTTTCAGCCGTTTCGTAATGCAGCTGTGGTTAATTTAACACGTTACCGTTATGGTGTATAAGGTTGGAATAATGTAATGGAATTCTTTAGCCATGTACTGTGAGTGAGAAATGTGTGAAAGGAGCCTTCGTGTTCTTTTTCTTTAAGATTAAGTTAAGTCATTCAAAAAATTTATTACTCATTATTTTAAGGGCTTTTAAGGTTAATTTACTTAGAATTTTCATGTTATTTAATTATATTGAACACGGGAATCATTCGCGTTTAAAACGTAATATAAATTAAGATTGTTTAACTTAACTTCATGTTTACTTAACTTAACTTATAGTTTAATTAACTTTTGATGGTAGATAGATTACAATGCAAGGAAGATTAAATGTTAATTCAAGGTACTTGCTTTAAATATATTCAATTAATTAAATTTAGGTACTTTTGGTGTGATGTTGTTTAAAACAGACGAACAAACAGACAAAAGATTAAAGTTTGGAAATATGTATAAAAATATATTTATGTTATTTTCTAACGTTCAATCATATCACTCCAATCTCTGACCATAAACTATTATTGTAAATTGACCATAACTTACTGTGGTTCGATATTGATTGGCATCGTAATAGAAATTGATTCAGTTCTGCCACATATTATTTATATCGCATAGCTCCTAGTTTAGACTTATAGCTTATTGAATAGGCTGAGAATCTTGGTAAACGTCATTCTGATACTAAGAAACGGGATATAAATTCATGTAGAGATTTTATTATCTCACAGCGTCAGAATCGGGGTGATGTTTTTAGAGCATATGTATGTATGTTATAATGCCATGCTCAAACATATGCAAATAGGGGTAAAAGGAGGGGGGAGACAATGCTTCTAGTTTGCAGTTTAACAGAAGTAAACATACCTGATGGTAAAAAAGTTAAAGGTAGATGAAAATAGTTTGGTAAATCCGGGTGCGCCCAGAACATATAAATACAGACCTAACCTTTAATCACCTCTATACAATTAAAAAAAGTTTGGTTAGTCATGGCTTAAGTTTAAATTTTACATTTATGTTGGAAGTTGAATTTAATTTTGTATTTATTTATCAGTTTATGCTTTAGTGTAAATCTGTTACGTCAAAAATGTTTTAAAACACGTCCAATTAAAATTTACAAACAAATGAAAAGTTTTATAACGGCGGCAAATAAAACGAGTTATGCAAAACCAGTTGAACAGTAAGAAATGAAGTCATAAAACTTTCCAATTAGAACATCCTTCTTGTACCGTTTCAAAAATTGATGCTAATGTTTACGATGTAAAAAATGTTGAACTTAAAAATGTAGCTACAGATCTCTTCGAAATATAAAATTGATAATAATATAATGTCACAAAATAGCCCAAACTCCAAAATCAACATATAAGTAAAACATTAATTTTAAATTCATACCGAGCTGGAATGTATTTTTGACCTAAACTCTAAAATGCCAATAATAGGAAGGGTACCAACCATTGCGTAATTTACTAGCTTTCATTTGATACCCGTATTGTTATAATAATGAAAAAATGTCCCTCCCCCAATTTTTTCTCTGTCCTAGTGTCCGACCGAAGGTCGATTTTTAGCCCAAGCCGATTATTCGGCTATCGTCAAGACCTCTGGCCCAAACCGAAGCCGACGCTGAACGTTCAAAAACCCAAAGAAACTTATGGAAAAAAGAAAATAAAAGTAAAATATAAGTTAAAATTAAAATTTCAACAATTACTCTGCTACATGTCACAGATACATTTGACATAATATGAATGTCAAACAAGTTGTGTTTGACGTTCATATTATGTCGACCCAAATCCATAAAGGAGTATAAGTGTTCTCTTGTGCTACAACACCCTCATCACGGAGTAGTACATTCGTCGCAGTTCCTTCAACTTTGTCTCTTGCTAAAGACCTTCGGCTTCGACAAAAACTTCGCTCTATCTTGACCGTAGCCGCAGGCTTTGCCGATGATTCTTTTTAGCCGTAGGACACTGCTCTGTTTACAGGCAGTTGTATTTAAAAACTATATAGCCTATGACTGCATACTGAGACGATAATAATGATATGTCATATGATACAATCCATCTATATGTTTGGGCAAGATGTCGCAACGATAAAGACACGTACAATCATAAATACGCTCAAAAACATTATCCTCCTTGTGATACAGATAGGTAAAAACGTTTCAATATGTAGGATATGTAGTAAATAGCTATAACCCAACAAACGGAACATACTAAGCCAGTGGCAACCCTAATAACTATAAAAAGTCGATGCATTTCAACGACGATGTTTGCGATGTAACGTATAATTCGCGCATTGTAACACAGGATTGCACTCAATATTTTTTACTGCATTCAATCCTCGGATGTAGAATTACAGTTTTTCTCAAGATGTGATTGTATCACATCTACAAGTGATAAAATCGCAGAGAAAGACAAGCGTTCGCGCTCGGATTCGTTCGAATATGTTGTAAAATCTTGTGGTATTCTGCAGGGTGCTGTCTTAATTACTATCACCCATTACCTTTGTAAGAGGCGTGTGAGGAACTACATCCATGAAATGGACAGTAACAATGCCGGATTTACACATTTGCCGCACGTACCTAAGCTAGCCTCGTGGATCGACAACCTAAAGAAAACAGCGGGAAACCTTTGGATTCAGAAGGCACAGGACCGGACCGTTAGGAGTGGCGCCGTCTATGTCTAGCAGTGGGCCTCGAAAGGCTGATGGATGGGTGGAAGCTAGTCTATTTAATGACGTGGCCGAAATTAAATTCGCCTCCATCCATTTAGGAATTTAAGTCAGCGAAATAGAAAAGAAAAGGTCATCAACTTATCATTTAAAAAATCGTAGAAGATAATGAACGAACAAGAATCGCGTCAACGCGTCATTTAAAAATCGTAGAAGATGATGGACGAAAAAGAATCAATAACATATCATTACATTTGCGCCTCTAAAGTCTGCCGCAATAGTCTCAAGCCTACTCTGTATAGGCACTACTCCTAGAAAGTCATCTTCCTCTCCGGGATTATTGTCACAAACTCCCATTAGAGGGATTTTTCGATTTTAATCTGAACTATATAGTCGTTCTTTAAATATTAAAGAGGTTTATGGTTTTGAGTACAATCCTATATTAGTAATAAAAGCGTCATCAAAATAACTTCACTATCGTTCAAAAGGTGCATTACACTCGGAAAATATACAGACATAATAATATAAATATTATTTAATTTACTTATGTTTTGATATTATAACAAGCAGATAAGCTGATAAATTGCAGTTATTTTAAAATTACAGACAGAAACTTAAGTTTTATCTCTGTAGATATCTAGATAATTCCTGGTATGTACCTTTCTAGATCTGACGAGACGATTGGATTGCAGTAAAACAATTTTACTACTCTTTTTCTTTTTACATTGACTTGATTGTTAATGCATTTGCTTTCTACGTATCTTCTGTACAATTGAACAAAATGGAAGTGCGTACTGATTGTAATTTCAAAATAATTGCTATTCTAAGCTCTTAAGCACGTTTGTGCCTTATAAGAACAGTGTTAAGCGCTGATGCGTTCTCATTTAAAGAATGTGGTCAGGGAAATACGATTAGACGAGGCATTTGAACTTTTTATCAGACTTAAGTTGCAAACGAGCATGCAGTTCCCCAGATAATATGTGGTGACTGCCACCCATGGACATCTAAGCAACTTCATACAGAACAGGGGTTCTATCTGAATTCGATGAAAGATGAGTACTAGTACTCCCGAAGACTAAGATGGTCGTCTCGTATGTAAGTCAGTCGGCAACCAAACTCTTCCAATGAAACGGAAGAATGGAAACACCACCGTCACACCTATTTCTGTCTACTGACAGAAGTGTTCCGCGTTGCTTTGGTCTGCTCTTAAGCGTGTGGCAAGGGGAGTATACTTATCCGAGACGTTCCAACTTAGTCCTGAGGGGGCGACGCATCTGTGGCTGACTTCAGGTGAGCTTCTGATTCTATTTGGGGTTGATTACATATGTCTATAACCAGCAGTGGCCACGTACCATCAGGTGGACTACATGCCATCTATATATATTTAGAATCACTGTCTTATATATCTATGCACAGCAGAAACTACTTTACCTAGATCCCTATTGGTACAAGGGTTCCTTTCATGGAGTAAGTGAGCGATATGAAATGGTTTTTTTTATGAAATTCAACCCCAAGGGGGTTAAATAGCGGATAAAAGCTTGTATTATGCAAAAAAAATTGTAACCACGATAACCGCGATGTAAACAATTGCTTCTGCTGGAAATATATTATATACCACTGAGCTCCTTGAACTCCATACAGCTCAGTGATATAAAATTTAATCATAAAAATCTTTATTTATGTTGTTTTATTTACATTATTGATGGATAGTGGCAATCAATGTCGTTTGCACTTAGCTAGAGAGCGATTATTCAAGATATGCCACGAACCAGTTTTGCCACTAAAACATAATTCTTATGCTAAACTCACTCGACGAATTATGGGTGCACTTATAGATGTATACTTTAAAAAGATTTATAGGTATTTCTTTAAAAATAAAAAATATTCTTCAGGTGTCAAAAATGTGTCAGGTATGAATTTAGTAGCTCTCGGATGGATCTGATCAGGGTCTGGGTGTTTTAGTACTCATTATTGAATCTGGGAACGTAGAAATTGTCAGTTCTATTATGGTTTAATATACATACCTTTTATAAAATATAGTTTTGAAATATGATTAAAATGGTTTCGTAAAATTAAAAGTTATTTCGATATCTGTATCTTTTAGTAACTACTAGTATATAGAAACTTGGCAAAGGCACGAGTCCCTCATTTTGAAAACTAGTTAAAATTAAAATATTAAAAGAAACCAAAATTTTTATATATTTTTTTCGGTAATGATTATTTGATATAAGTATAACGAATGCAAATATTAACGTGATTGTAAATGTTGTAAAATTCTAATTGTTCATACTTGTTAGTACGATACGAAACCAAAAGAAATCATTTTTAAGCTGGTAAAAATTGAAAGTGCGTGCACGCTGACGGCACCGCGCGTGATACATTTATACGGCCCGCAGTTTCATCAGCGTGATAAAAACGGGTAGTATAACTTTAATTTACAATAACTTTGGATAGAGTAAAGGGAGTGTAATGAAATAAAAATTAAATGTTACCTTAAAGGAAGGCAATACATGTATGAATATTAAAACTAAGGTTTCGTTAAATCCATTTAAAACACATAAACAGACAAGCAAAAATTCTTTTAAAAAATATGGAAATGTCTATTACTTATTCTTAATCCATTCTTAATCCTCCAACTTATGTCGTATGAAAATATATGCGATGTATAGACACTTAAATCTTTCAATCTACACTACTATACTAATATATGTATCATAAAGCAGTAGAGTTCGTTTGGTTGAACGCGCTAATCTCAGGAACTACTGGTTCGAATTGAAAAAATATTTTTTTGTTGAATAGTACATTTATTGAGGGAGGCTATAGGCTATATAATATAATTATATGTTTGTTTGTTCTTTTTTAAGTAGTAGCGGGTGAAACCGCGTGGCGCAGCTAGTTTTATTATATGTATGTATGTATATCATCTGGTTTAGAGCCTTAGCTATGGTCAGGTGTTAGCCCAGCACGTGAATGTTGAACTCAAAATGACCATAACCGTTACATTGTTGCAACAACTAGTTTATACTTGCCATGAACGTAGCAGTTTATTTGCGGTGTAAAAAACGGATCGGCCATTATTGCTCTGTTTATGTTGCTTTACATAAACATGTCGTTCAGTAAGTATGTCGATAAAAAGTTTAGAACAAAATGTTTGTCATTTTTTCACCCAAACAATACTAGTCGGATTTCGCAGAAATTTGACACATATATAGTTTATGATATTTACACATAGTAGTACCTACTGTTGTTATAGTGATGATTTTTAGTAAATACTCTTATTAGAAGTAAGTCAATGTATAGACGTATATGGGTTTAAAAGTTTGCGTAATGTTTCCACAACAGTGGTTCAACTTGAAAGGGTTATTTCGAATTAAAGCAAAAATTGGGGTTTAACAAGTTCCTTAGGGTGTCCGCCACATCACAAATGCTAAACGTAACAATGATTAGACTGGAATATATTTTATTAGAAAATCTAGGAACTTTGGTCACTTTTTTGAGATTCAAGTGCGTAATTTTAATGAAGTTGGTAGAGATCTTTGTCGTTCCACTATTTCCACCACACTTATTTCTTTTATAATAACAACAGTGTTAAGCGCTGCTGTGTTTTGGTTTAAAGCAGTGTTTGTCAACCTTTTTTACATAATTTTTGACTGCGTTAGACCAGATCCGACAGCGTCAGAAGGAGGGTAATGCTCGAAAAACATTAGCTTTAACACTACAACCCAAAGCGAAAATGTAAAAGTCGTATCGAGTCCATTTTTAAATTGCCCCTCTCAACTATCAAATTGCCCCCCTATGGGGCGTGGGCCCTACGTTGGGAAACACTGGTCTAAAGAGTCCTATAAACCCGAGGCGTTCCAAATTGTCCCTCAAGAGTAGCACCGGCCATCTGTAGCCAAGTTCAAGTAAGACCCTCATTTTATCTGAAGATATTTATGGTTGGCAGTTGCTACTTATCATCAGGTAAAAAAACAATAGAAAATCGTAAGATTTACAAGATTATATCAGCATAACTGTAATAGAATAAGATTTGAACGTTATTCAAGGTGTAAGCAAAGATAAAAGTAAGTTCCAAGCGACGCGCTTGTACAATATAACAGTAAATAACATTTAAAGGTAAAAAAGTAATTATGGAGCAGACGTGGTTAATGTAGCCAGACGGCTGTGGCCAGACTTTAATTGCCAGCTTCCTTCCACAGGTCGTTGGACTTTAACGTGGTAAACATTTTAATAAGTTGTGCGTGCTGATAAGTGAATACATCTTACACCGCATTTATAATATTAACATATTATAAATGCGAATGTTTTTTGAGAATGTGTGTGTGCTTGTTACTCTTTCATGCAAACACGAATGGTCGGATTACGCTGAAATTTATCCTATAGATAGTCTATGAAAGACGTTCCCAAACTATTTCTTGTAGACCCCTTTCATTTTTTTCTGGTTTTGGTGAATCCCCTGCTTGCTACATTTATATCACATTCCCATATTACCTATTTTTATTCACGCCCACGTAGACACCAGGGGGTCCATCTGGTTCACTTTGAGAATCACTGGTTTATGACCTCGCTTGACACATGAGATACTCATTACCGTAGTAAACAGAGCCACGAGGATAGCCTAATATAAAATTCCAATACTTTAGAGACAGGTACTGGAGGTATTTCCATTTAGTTCTCAGGGAATGCAATGCAACTAAAGCCAACCTCAGTTATGAGTCTAATCAGATCTAGAGTTGATTATAGATGATCATAGGTGATCGTGGTGACCTACTATCAGATGAAATGCTCGTTTGCTACATCTAAATTTAAAAAAATGAAGTAGCAAACAAGCCAGCCTTCCACCTGGTAAGAAGGAGAAGAGAAGAAGAGAAGTATTTCCCGTGGACATTTGAAATCAACTGCATATTGAACGGGGGTTCTAACTAAAGTTGACCAAAAATTCGTTACCACACTTCTACGTAAGAGGGAAGCTTTATATGGCAGTCAGTCAACATGTACACCTTTTCATCAAGCATAGAACTGTTTTATCATAGAAGTGGAATTATGGATGTCAAGAAAATGTGTTCGGTTTTTTCATTGGGTTTCTAGCGTAAGCCCGACTCACGCTTTATGAATTTTAGCCATTTTTCCAACTTTTAAATAGGTACTTATTTTAGAACATGTAACCGTTTCTATGATAGAGTATTTATATCGTAAAACTATAAAAAAAACTACTTTATTTTACCTTCCCTATGTTGAAGTGTAGCTTCTTTTAGATTGTTGTGATTAGAAACTGCATGAAACGCAAATGCGTTACGCTTACTTGTCGCCGCTACAAAGAGATGTACCCCTTTTTGAAACACGCTCACAATTTTCTTCGAAGTTTGTATGAAAGTTCAACTGTGGTATGTGTAAATAAGATGTCCGATAGCG
The DNA here is from genome assembly GCA_018249875.1 of Cecropterus toxeus. Taxonomy (NCBI): domain Eukaryota; kingdom Metazoa; phylum Arthropoda; class Insecta; order Lepidoptera; family Hesperiidae; genus Cecropterus; species Cecropterus toxeus. Next base: position 11,669 of record DWNE01003534.1, read on the forward strand.
ATAGTGATAACTTAATCGAGTTTTAAAAACCATCTAATTTTTAAAGACCATATCCTAATTTTATGCTCAGAAATATTTTACAATTTATTATTATTAAGTTTCACTCATGCCGTGTCTGAATTACACATACACGAACACTTGTTTGCTTTGCTTTTAAAAGTTAATTTACGTAAAACAGACGCACCGGACGTAACCGGACTTAAAAATATCTCACAATATGCAACACAAAAAAAGTGTGTGTGTACTGTGTACTTATGTACACGCGTTAGAAGTTATACTTCTTTGGCGTAACGCCTTATTTCGCTTTTATTTTACGTTGGTAGATAAAACTACACTAACAATAGAAAAAGGTAATTAATACATTGAAAGTTGTATTATAACACACTATCTAGTTAAATAATGTTTATTTGAATGTCACAAAAGCTATTTCTATATGATTAAAGAAATGGATATTTTTTATTTATTATATAAAAAAAAATTAATAAAATAAAATTTAAACTAAATGTTGACTATAACTAACTTTAGGGTGTCGGTTATTCGTGACGGCGTGCGCGTGCATCGCAAAAATTTACTCACATAATTTTTCCATAACGCGCCAAAAGAAGTATAACTTCAAAAATACATCGTGAGAAACAAAATAACTTTCAAACGAATTGAATAATTGCTTTCCATAAAAGTAAATTCAGTGATCGCAAGCGTTACGGTAATATTTGCATAAGATACACGTCGATAAAGAATTCGTCATACGATAAAATCTGTTATGCCAGAGGCGCGAACTTTTTGTGGGTACGGCATAACGGGACATGGCCAGGCAAATTAGAGGCGATAGGCAAAATCACTGAATATGATGGCTGATGAATAAAACAACAATGATAATTTTTACAGTAATTTTCGGCGTTAAATTGAATTGTACTCGTTTTGAATTACTGACTTTTATAAGCATAAGGACAGTAATTTTCGTGTCATATGTTCTCATATCTATAGGTACTAATATTAGAAAGCTAAAGAAGAACTCTTCTGTTGTCAGTTGTTCGTGCTAATCTCAGAAACTACTGGTTCGAATTGAAAAAATGTTTTTGTGTTGAATAGTACATTTATTGAGGAATGATATAGGATATATTATAACAGCACGCTGTTTATTTCCTTTTTTTCATATATAAGCGAGTGAAACCGCGGGGCGTAATTAGTTTATTTTATTATTTATTAATTTATTTAATCAATTATTTTAGACAATATAAACAAAGATACTTGGGTAATGTCTTCTAATAAATCTGTTCAGGTTTTCAGACGATTCTTCAGCCGTTTATTCCATAATTTAAAGTACCGCGGGTTATAGTGAAATAGTGTAGTTAGGCTTAAAATACAGGTATCATAATTTGTAAATACACATTTGCAAATTTGAGATGTGATGTAAACTACAAAGTATCGTGAAGTAAGTTCTAAATAACATTTATTTCACTACATTATTAGTCAGTTTTAGTCAATACTGAGCAGTGATAGCCTAATGGTTGAAATTCGGCCTCTCAATCGAGGTTCGAATCCACATGATTTTTCTAAGATTATGTGCGTATTATAATGTAATAATCACCGATTTACGGTGAAAGAAAACATCGTGAGGAAACCTGCAAATCTGAGTTGACTAAAAAAAAGAGTTCTGAAAGGTGTGTGAAGTCTACCAATTCGCGCTTAGCATAGCATTCTGAGAGAAGACCCGTGCCCAGCAGTGGGATAATAATGGCTTGACGACGAGTCAAAACTGACTAATAACTGACAACTGACTAATAAAAAATAACAAAAAAACTAAAAACTTCAATGTGATATAATCCAAAAATCTGTCCAATCCCAATTTACACATATCTATTGAAATTAATCATTGCGCAATTTCAGTCTTAAGGCGCAATCTTAAGACACGATCAAATTTTTCTATAAAGCTCTGATCATAAAAAACAACCACAAAATATTTCCTCGAGCGATTCAAGTAAGGCCAAGAAAGTCGCAAATCGCATAACAAGATCTTTCAGGATCTAGATCTATTTTTAGATGTTGATCGTTTTACAAAACATAACCAGTTGTAGAGATCCTTAGATATTTCTCTTACAAGGCAAGCGAGCTATTTTGTAAAATCGTTTTATAACAAGTAATATGTATTGTTAAAAGTATTTTAACAAAAACACGACTGTTTAAAAACATTTTATATTGATATATTTTATGACTTTTCGTCAAAATAGTTAAAAAAAAATATTATATATTTAGGACCGGTCTATTTACTAGCTTTCATTTTACTTTCATTTGGATTTTTTTATTGTCATGACAAAATAGGGGTACTTTTTTGTCATGACAATAAAAATCGTCCATGCCACCGTTTTTCCTTCCTTACCGGCGCCCTTTTTAAAGAAATATATGTATAACCTACGCCATTAACCGAAACGATTCTATTGATTCATATGTCACAAGCCATTTTGATTGTATCACATGCCAAAGAAATAAACGCTAAACGCTTTTTACACTCATAGCCCCACAGTAGGATTTTCTCCTGTGTCGTGAGTACCATGGACACACAAAGACGAATACACACACACCTAGACTCAGAACAGAAATCTAAACTCATCATTCACTAAGTAATGGACATATACATACACATACTAAAAATGTTCTAAAAACATTACCCTCCACCTTCTGACGCAACTTGGTAAAAAACAAATAAAAATTTGATAGTCTGTCTGTAATGTTAAATACAATTTTACATGCCCCTATAGACCTGTAAAGCTTATCCACACTTAGGCAGCTGTTCATCTCCTTTTCATTCTTAGCTCGTGCCCAACTGATAAATAAACAAACAACCACAATTTATTAAACCCCAAAGCATCTACGTAAGATGGTTATCAATTTACAAATCGTTAGCAGCTTACAAGTTAGCTACAAGTTACATGTAGTGAGACCGGGAGTCAACAGTGAGCTGACAGACATCCAGATAAGGCTTAAAAGGTTTAACTTGTTTCAACCCGTTTGGATCAAACTCTAATACCACGTATTTATACGCATACCTTAATTTGCAAACACAACGCAACAGTGATTTTAAAAGATTTAAACATATATACATATTTTTTCATCATGGTTTTTTATATTTATATAAACTAGATTCGTACATTTTTATGGGAGCTGTGCCTCACGGTTCACCCGCTATATAAGAAAAAACCAAACAGTCAAACCTAGCGTGATGTTATATATAATCATAGCTTATATCCTTCCTCAATAAATAATTATTTACAAAAAAAAAAAAAATGAATTTGAAAGTAGTTCTTGAGATTGGCGCGGTTAACCAAACAAACAAGTTAGCGTCCGACCAAAGGTTGAATTTTGGCCGAAGCCGAATGTTTTGCTAAGGGCGTATTTTTGGCCGAATGCTGTTGAATCCGAAACTGAATTCTAAACCGAAGTTTCGGTCGGACACTAAAACAAACTCTTCCACTCTTAACTGCGTTCCACTCTATCTACGTGCTGAAATATACATTTGAAAGAAAGAAAGAAAGAAATAACTTTATTTCGTAATAAATTGCACACACATAACAAGGGGAAAAAACTAATAACGATACAATAGTTATCTAAATAAATTACAGCATATCCCGATGTCTGTATGTATAGATTGCATACGGAAAAGGCACTCACTCAGCATTAATGCCATAGTGTATGTCACAATTGTGTATTTGAAAAATCTTTATGATAATATTCGAAATAACTATGAAAATAATGATTATGTACCATCGTGATACTTAAAGGGAGGAACCTGAATATTTTGACGGCGTTGAAAGAATTACATTTTCTTTCAACGCCGTCGATTTTTTTTAGGTTGGTAAACATTTAACTGTAATTAGTGTTTACTTAAGTACTAAGTGACCTCAAATGTGCTCAAATTTTAGTACTTATTACCCGACCGCATCAGAGGTAGCGTAATGTTTTTAATATACGGATTGTGCGCGATACCATTGTTATGCTACCCTGTAGGAATCGTGCTTGTCTCTGGGATAAAGAAACCTACTTGATTATCTGATCTCTAACTATCACTAAGCTTAACTCAAAAAACGGTCGATGGATTTCTGACCTATGTTTACACTTCATTTAATTTCTATTTAAAGTTTTTGAATATTTTTCACCTATAATATAATAAATATATAACTCAGAATCAGTCACTTCTACTTAGTTATTATAAAATAGTTTATAAGTCTATGGCTTTTATGATATGAGCCGCAAAAATAATTATCAATTTGTGCTTACAGGCCGACAGCCATAAACAATCCATTAAAGTAATAATTTTAATGTTAAATTAACGGAAACGACATGATAACATAATTTTATAACTTGAAAGTTATCTTCATAACATATTATTATAGGTATTATCACTTAAAGATTATACATGGACTTATCTTACTATTAAGTTAGTAGGAATTTAATTAATAGATGTTGCAAAATTCTAATCTTTATATATAATTATAATTCTTCTGTATTTGTGTATGTCACTGAAGCCGTGTAGACACTTTTGACTCTACACGGTATTAATGACAGTATTACTTGATATTACTTCTTTGAAATATTTCTTTATTTCTTGTAATTTCGGACATTTAAAATGATTTAAAAGTCACCCTCCATAAATAGACAGAGATTATGAGTTCAGTACCTATCATTTGTTCGTCAAAAAATTTCTTCTTTTTTAAGCCATTAACAAGATTCATGATATGGTATGATTATGACCGATATTGACTATTGGGCTAACTTTGTAGTAAAGGACTTTTTTATAAGAATGAAGTAACAAACGAGCATGCAGCCTACATGATGGTAAGTGGTTACTACCACCGATGGACACCTGTGAGCAAC
>DWNE01003535.1:0-16536 GCA_018249875.1 Cecropterus toxeus
CTTTTTAACGAATTAGAGGCGATATATGTAATTGACTAATTTTATTACGATAGTAAAATATTTGAGATGAGAATGAGTCTTCGGGTGTGAATAACCTAAAATGTCAACTATCCTGGAAGGAATCCAAACTCTAGACTGTCTCTGTAACTGTCTACTCTAGAAAGCCTGATATAAGAAAGGACTTTGGCAAGTGTCCTTAAAAAAGTCTTAGATTGGAGGTCAGACAGGACGTGGCTTTATACGGGACTGTTTGTACCACTAACAACTAAAGATTGATTAACTATGTGGTTACCATACCGGTCAGATATGTATTTTGGGGTCAAGCTATGGCATGTGACATGTTGTGAGTTCAGATTCGGTAGTGTTAGAAGGAATAACTTAAAGTTTATTAGGATTTGTTAATCTGCACAAAATAGGTACCTGGTTTCATTTTACTATAAGTTACCGTTACAATTGTCAGAATCATAATGTAGATATACGAAACCTTTAAACAAAATTTTATATGCAATAGATCACATCTACCGATATTGTTTTACCAAAAAAGGCCCATTTGATTTATATTCACTTCTCAGTAAAAAAAAAATGACAATAAAATCATTTCAGCGATATTGTTTTTGCATATTGCATTTAATAAATAATTAGTTTTTTACAAATATATTTCATGATCCATGATAAATTATAATTTTGCTTATAGCTTTAGCGAGAAAATATTTCCACTCCTCGAACAAGGTACCCACTAAAACAATTTACTCTTAAATGGTTTTGCATTTTCAGATCTGAGTAATCATTAATGTTAGTCGATTAAACATCTGTTTCAGAGTGCCACTTTAATTACGAAGCACGCTCGGTTCGGTTAATAAACGAGAAAATAGTTAAGTGAAGTAAAATATAAGACTGTGACACACAGAGGTGAAAGAAAATGAAATAAAGTTAGTCATTGTATTAGCATGCATGGTAAGAACGTTATTTTTTTATTTATTACTAGTTAGGTCATCTCCTTTCTTCCCCTGGATGTTTTAAAGCGATTAAGGGCCAAAATTCTGAAGTTTGACCCCTCTTAAGCCTTAGTTTTAACATATGTTTTATATTTAAATTTGTTTTGTGCACACTAGATTTATTTTCCATGTACCCATTGCGATATCAGCGCTGCTGGAAGAAATCATTCTGAAATAATTAGTACAAAAATGTATTAATAAATAACCTTAATGTTGTTTTATTTGTATCGCCATTTATTTTAGAATACATCAATGTAACAGTCTTTGCTTCGTGACCTTACGTCGCGGTGTTTATACGGCGTTTAGACACTGTTTGAATTCTAAATGCAATGTTTACTCCACGGATAGATAAAAGAGATCATGTTGTAAAACTATTTAGAACTGTAGTTACGAATAGTTCTGATAATTTATTAAATAAACCGTTTGTGACCGATCTGTGATTTTTTATATTGAGATCAATTCTTTCTTTTTCTCACAAAGTTATGAAAACGAGTTTGGATGCACACTATTTAGTAACAATTGATAAATTTAATAATAAAAATTTTGCCAATATACCAAATATGCATATCCAGTATGCCGAGATATTATATTATCTATATCCATACTTCCATACTAATATATAAAAATGAGATGGTTTGTGTCTGTGTGTTGCTCAATCCCGCAAGAACCACTGGTTTGATTTGCATGAAATTGCACATGGAGCACATGCACATGTAGCTTATACTGATATAACCGGTCAGTCTGTAGGCTACTTTTGATTTCGATATTTTTTGCTGTTTAAAAATAGTGAATATTTTAGTGACGTCACTACACCCTTTGGTTTCAGAAATACAACGCTAAAAATAGCAAACATTTATTTTTCTATCCGGAAGGTCCCTATCACTTTTCACGTACTTTCAACGGTTAGCTAGTAAACCTACATTTTTTGACACGTAGCGAAGACGGGTACTTTAGCTAGTTGTTAATAAATATTATATCATTCGCATTTAAAGTAAAGGTATGACTAAGCTTATTAATACAAAAAACTTGGCTTGTTATTTACAAGGCAGGCAAACACGAAGATTTTGCAGCAGAATGTAAAAAACTAGACAAAAAATAATTTTACAAGTACATATGTTTTTTTGGTTTTATTTTTACTAGCGATTCAGCGATATTAGGAGCTGTGACATCATCGTTTATCGTTTAATAGCTATATATAAAATCAGCATTAACTCAATCTCTATAAATTTCAGAAGCTTCAACACAATTCACTGACGACAGCGACTTCGTTACCCATATTTCTATCGAACAAAACCGTACAGAACTACATAAATCGGAATCGTTAGACATTGTCTCAATTCCAACGGTATGCAATGTTTACTGTTTAAAAAAGGTAAAAAAGTGTGCTATAAATTCGTCGGCGTTGTCGGCCGGACCGGTGCCGGATGACACTACTATACTGTGATTAATTGTCGCAGCGATTGAAACGCGGAGCCCCCCACTGGCAAACGAAATGGAATATTGTGAGCCACCGCAACGCCTATAGGACCTTTTAATATCGGCCGCCTACAGAAACTAATTTACGTTCGCTTTAAGATATACGAGTACAGTTAGTTCTTAAACTTCGATGACACTGAAGTGTATAATAACGACAAATTAATGATACGTTAAACAATAATGTTTTTATCTCAGACAATCCAAAGATTGTAGCAAAAGTAAGTTCAGATTTAATAAATCTGAATTTATTACAAGTCAATTAATAACGAAGAACCAGTTTAAAATAAAGACTTAAACAACGCGGCAGGAGAACGAACAAGACAGAATTCGCACTTCCAAACAATGTTTACGATGTAACATCTTTTTAAACTACATCCAAAGTCGTATCTTATCGAATAAAATATTTAATGACTTCTAAAACATCCCGTATCGGCGCCTTTATATTGTTTATGATACAGGTGGGTATAAATTAGTTCACTTTAACAGAAACTCGCTCTTTAGGGGTCCGCACAGAACAGGTTCAATCGGTTAATTTGTTTCATTTTTTCTCTTTTTATTGTGCACGGAATGAGTTGAAGAGTCCTTGACTCAACGAGGTGTAACTAAATGGTCAAATTTGTATCGAATCGATGTCCGGCCGTTCGTTGATCGTGATCTTTGATGGTTACACCTGCCTCGGGTATCGACTAAATCTCTAATTAAGTAATTGTTACTATTTATTATTGGGCCTCAAAGCGATATCTGTTTCAGAACAAAGGCGGTATTGCCATTGTTATAAATACATTATCGTTAGCTGCCAAAACGTCATGATACAAAAGTGATTCGAGAGTACAGTTGTGTCAAGCATGGTTAGAATTATGAGAAGATTGCCGAGGTCGCATCAATCAAAAGGCCTTTCAACTTTCATCTCTAACCTAAATGGTTCTTCCGAACGGATAGGTTTAATAGAAATTTTATTTTAATTGCCGTTCACATAAAGGTTGCTACGATTCAGAACAGATAACCGGTGGTAGGCCACTAACCGTGTTATGTGTGGAGTTATCAAATAATCGACCTTATTGATGTATGGACTACTGTCCGGGCATGATTTATAATGGCTTCCGTCTAGGACATCATTCCTCTACGATGATTTTCAATCACATCCGACAGTTCGTTAGCGTGCGTATCTGTGATCGGCGCCATGAAGCTCATATGTACTGGATGTGGCATTAGTATGATAGCTATTTTTTGAATAAAAACGACGTTGAATATTTTCTTCGAGTTGTAAAATTTGAGTCTCGTTCAGGTGTAAGATTAAGCTATTAAGCTGTTAATGTAAGATAAAGGATATGTTACAAATTAAAATAAAAAATATGATTCAACGTATTTTGTGTATTATTATTTACCGATTCCTATTAATTCCTTTATTCGATTTACTAAAGACATTTTTACATAATTAAAGAAGGAAGACATAACCTTGTATGCTTATATATATTATGCTTACATACATATATACATATATACATTTATTTATTTATTTATTATTATTTTACACATTCAATAGAAATGATAATAGTCTTTATTATTTAATACTTTACTTTGTTTCGTTAATTCGCCATATCCATATATTTTTACGTAAAACGAGCAAAACTATCTTTCACCGTTCCTAACATCAACAAGTAGTACAAACACATGTAAATAAATTGAGATGAGCATTCTGTTGGCTGGCAGCTCGATTCATCAGTAATTCACGTTACATTATCAATCAACCGAACAATGATTGATGAAACATTTTCCTCGGTAGCCAGATAACTTGTCTGCTTTGAAGTTAATTAAGACCTCTAGTCTTAGCTCAATAAATACATCTTGTAGGTACTAGTATCTGTAGTAAACTACCTTGTTCCCGCGGTTCCGCCCGCGGTAAACAGTCCTATATGTAAATCAAGGTCATAAACTATGTTTGTGTCAATTTTTTTCTAAATCCAGTAAGTCGCTTTTCAATGAATGAGTAACAAACTGTCGCCTTTATAAACCTAAACATAAACGCTTTCTACACTCATAGTCCCACGGTAGGATTTACTCCTTTGTCGTAGGTGCCATGGATACACAAACACCCAGACCCAGAACCGAAATCTAAACTCATCATTCACATTTCTGTCTTGCAGGGGATCAAACCCGGGGCCCACTGCATGTGAGACCGGTATGGTGACTCCGCCACGCGGGCCGTCTTTATAATATTTAGTAAGACAGGTGAAGCAGTTCTTGCGTTTTGGTAGGAGGGTGTGGTTGCCTGCTCACTTATATATAAGGCAACCATCTTAGTCTTTGGGAATAGCAATGCATTTGTGATCGACGTCAGATAGAACCCGTGTTCTATAGAGAGTTGCCGTGAGCGGCAGTAACCAGTTACCATCAAGTGGACTGCATACTCTGCTACTTCATTTTTATAAAATAATCATTATCGCTACACCATTATTGTTTGAGAGAATATGATGTTCAGCTGTGAAGACTTTGACTTTGATAGTTGTCCTATGCCGCGGCGTGGCGTCGCCGCATGGCGTAAGGTCTGCGGGCCTCGAGGAATCCATCTTTACCCGGGCAATTCCCTCAGTTGATGCACTGTCCACCGGTGTTGTTTGCCACCGTTAAGCAGCGTTAAACTGTGAAGCTGGGCATGTATATCTTCTCAGAATGAGTGGTGCGTGCCTGGGATTCGAACCTCGGACCCTCGGTTAAGGGGCTGAGAATCAACCATTAGTCATATAGCCATAGTTTAAAATTGATATATTCTACCAGCATACATGTTGGAAATGGACGTTTGCAAGTAGTTTTTATCCTAATTTTATACTAGTGTTTAGTAGAGGAACGTAAAATGGGATTAGGGTGGGATACACGGGATCTTGTTTATAGCACACTTACTTTTAAGACTGCTCTTGTAGATTTTTTGTTACAAAGTTAGGTAATATGAGGGTTAAAATTAATGAGGGGATTAAGTTATTTATTTAACACAAAATGTTCCTCAAAAGCAAAGGGGTAAATTTTTCATTAAAGTTTTCGTAATAAGTTTCTTAGAAAATGTAATTTTCATTGTTATTATTTTTTTAAAGTTGCTAGTACTTTTTGGTTCGCCCTTGAAAGCACTGAAACCACAACTATTTTCGTTTTTTTCTATAAATATGAAGCTACAAACGAGCAAGCAGCCCACCGGATGGTAAGTTGTTACTGCCGCCCATGGACATTTGTAAGCAACTTTATAGAGAACAGGGGTTGTATCTGAAGCCGACCACAAATGCGTTGCTACTTTCGAGGACTGAGATGGACGCCTCATATAAAAGTGAGCCCTTCCACCGTAACGCAAGAACTGCTTCACGCTAGAAATAGGTGTGGCAGTGGTACTTCCCCGGTCGAACTATATTGGTTCTCCCACCTGGCATAATGACCGCAGTGTTATGCACTGCTGTGTCCTGGTCTAAAAGGTGTGCTTAGTGAGACATACTTTGTCCCTGTAGTATCGGGACCAGAATAGGGCTACAGAATCCTCTGCCTGTCGTAAGAGGCGACTAAATGGGGGCTTCCGGGGTTGCGGGCGGCAACAGTGGGAACTCGAACCGTCCAGTGTAGTGACCCCGGGAAGGACGGCGGCATGTGTGGTCGCGTGCAGTCGTAAATACCTGAAAGAACGATGAGTGCTTATGCTCACAGGGAAAGAGTCCAAAAGGTTTGAAGGTTATTGAAGGACTCCGGTTACGTTTCGTTGGAGATCCGGGAATCCTCCACGCAGCGCTGAGGACAGCCGGGGGGATGTAGTGCGGTGAAAATCCCACATAACTTGGCGTCACTCCTACGGCGTCGGGCACCTTTTGAAGGTTTCCACCTCGAAAATAAAAAAAAGGGGGACATACTTATCCGAGGCATCCATACTTACTCCTCAGGGGTCACGTGGGCCACTTCTCGTAATGCTCTGGTCTTATCTGGGGTAGGTTACAGATTCATGGGCGGCTACCATGCAGTTCACCTAAAGATAAGTGACCAATTACCTTTAGGTGGACTGCAAACTCGTTCACTACTAAAAAAAAGTTAATGAAGGTACGATAGAATAGTAGTATATGTACAAAACAAAAACATTTTTAGTTCCTTATGATGGTTTTTTAAACATAATTTAATATCTTCTCCATCTAAGCTTTTTGGCTTATAATTTTTGTAGTGTGGAGTAGGTAATTCATTGGCGATTCAAACAATAACTTACTAGGAATAATACAGTCATACTTGTCACTGCTGGCGCTTCGCAAATTATTTTTTTTTTTATTAAAAAGTAATATCAAAAAGTACTCTATAGCACAAAAACTCGTTTCGCATATTACGAATATGGAAAGTTTTTCATCGGATGAATAAATTGCATTAAAACTCTTCTAAAACCTTAAGGTTAGCTTAATTTTCTCGACTGTGCCAGATATTCTAATTTATACATGTGTGGAGTGGTTACATTATTTCCTCTAATTTTGAAAGATCATTGATAGTAACAAAAAACATCTAATTCAGGAAATACTTAATAAGTAATACAACATTCACGTATAAAAATATTATTGATATACCGCTGATACATATTAGCGGTAGGTAGGTAAGGTAAAAATATTATTGATATACCGCTAATACATATTAGCGGTAGGTAATTCATATGTATAGGTAATACATACAAATAGTACATACGTGTAAATATGGATGACACAAACTAGACCGCGTTCCATCGCCTATAACGAATACGTAATTTGTACGTTTTCTTGGATCTAAAATCGATTTGATTGTAAACATGCTTAACAATACCGACGTTTTTGCATTACTCTGCATTATTTTATTAAGTTTTCTTATAATATCGATACAATCGACACTAAAGATGATGATATCGTTTATCATTTGTGATCGCGGCACAAAATACTTACAGTGACGATGAGTTAACTATTTGATAATAAAAGGCATTAGAGTTTGATTTTATCATTGTTCGCAAATTATGGACATTTGAATTTAAATTACCGGTAATGATACTGATGTTTATCTCAGGAGATTTTGAATAGGAAATATTTAAAGTAGGTAAATTGTTTTTCCTCTAAGCGTTTGTTGACATGAGTGGTTTTATATACCGTAATGTCTAATATATAAGTCAAATGTATAATTCTAAAATTATATGCTATGCTATGCTAATTATATCTAGAATTATAATTCGGAAACGTTGAAACCAGTATGGTTAAACTTTGTAAGCACTACCTATATCTACTTTATAATAGAAGCATTAAGTGTTATTATTCTAGTTTAAATTCTTTAAACTAGAACATAACAAGGGTTCGTTAAAGAAGATAATTAACGAGGCAGCCATGTAAGTCTTTTGTAGGCATACTAGTGTATTTTAATCATAATTATATGGCATTGATTATAATATGGGTAGAATAAACTACCATCATATGTACTGCATGCTTATATGCTACCTGAAATTTAACAAGAAAATTGTTAAAAATAACATAAAACAAAAAGATAAAATCTGACTGGTTAAAATATTTCAAGATTCAAGATAGAAGAATGATCAAATTCAGTTAATTATTTTTATGCAATTGGTTTTTGTTTTAATAAATATATATTGAATTTAACCTTTTTTAAAAATATAAGTCAATATAATAACACAAATGTATATATTTATGTGTATACACAAATGTGTTTATATATGAATATATTTTGGATGGTCTATTTACTTGTTTTGATTTTATACACATATTATCGTTATAATAAAGAAGTCGTCTTTCCCACCCTTTCTTTCCTATTTACAGACCATTTGTTTAAAATATATCTATACTAATGTTATAAAATAGTAGAGTTTGTTTGGTTGAACGTGCTAATCTCAGGAACTACTGGTTCGAATTGATAAGCTATCTTTGTGTTGAATAGTAAATTTATCGTGGAAGCCTTAGGCTTTATAAGATCAAACTATGTTTGTTTGTTTTTAATAGATTGCCCTTTAATGAACGCGGGCGAAACTACATGACAGAGCTAGTGTGATATATAATAGTATGTGACACTGCAAAATGAGACGATTTCAATGATATGTCATTTGTTATAATCCTTCAAGAAGTATTGCGTGTGCCAAAGAAATAGACATACATATGTACATACATACATTCACTTGAAAAACATTACCTACCCTCCTCCTATGGCGGTCCTATGCAGTAAATAAGTTTTAAAGTATTCAGAGATTGATTGTTAATGGATATGCTTAACCTACTCAGATACTACATTTTATATTGCGCCAACTTATATGTCGATGATTATATTTTTTACTTCGATATCTTAAAATATTACGTAAATAAGGTACCATAGACTTGCGTCATTCTGATCTCCGTTCTCGTTTAAATCGAACCTACAAAAACTCGATTCGATTCGAACTGTCGGCGATTGTAGAGTATCGACTATTCAGTATTGGTATTTAAATTCCTTACCGGCGTTTCTATTGTCAGTATGTACTTGTTAATGGTACTATTGCGAGATAAAGCTTTTGAATGTCACTGCGGGAATAAATTAGAAAGATTAATAAGAAAAATAAAGTATAATAAATGTGAGTTTTTCCGCAAAAAGTACTTACGGTAGAAAAAACTATATAAAGGCATTTTAAAAGCAATAAGTTTAGGAGTTTTAGGTGATTGAACGTCTCGACTGGGAAGATATAACTCTGACACTCATTTCCAGCGCTATCGCCATGAAATGACCATCTTAAATCTCGGAAATTGCAATACATCTTCGACTCGATTCATATAGATTAGAAACGTCTATGGCCAGGTGGTAGAACCAATGTAGTTCGACCGGGGAAGTACCACCACCATACCTATGTCTAGCGTGAAACAGTTCTTGTGTTGCTGTGGAAGGGTGCAGTTGCAGACTCACTTTTATATGAGGCGACCATCGCAGTTCTTGGGAGTAGCAACGTATCTGTGGTCGACTTCATCTAGGACCCCTGTTCTATATTACAAATGTCCATGGGCGGCAGTAACCACTTACCATCAGGTGGGCTGCTTGCTCGTTTGCTACTTCATATTAATAAAAAAAAAACATCCGCGTTTCTAAGGACATTGGAGAAGGTTAACCATCAAATTTCCGATCGTGTCTGACGTTGTTCAACTTTCATGATCGACCAATAATACACGAGCTAATTGCGTTCAGGAATACTGCGACATAACTAACCCACCAGTTACGTAATGACGACTGCGTCATTTCTTCCTAAAATCCTTCTCTAAATTAATTTGTACTCCCTACAACTTAATCAAAGCAACACGTCAATGTTCAACATCAAGTCGTAACAAGCAACACTTCGTTACTCTCACGCGGTCTCGAGTTGGAAATAAGACACGGTCTTGCGGTCAAAATCCCGCGGTACATCTCCTTGTTCCAACCGCATAGTGTTTGTTCACTGTCTAGCCATTTTAATTATAAACTTCAACACTACTCTTTAACTTAAAGAAGCCTAAAAGAATAGAGGTATAGCAGATATTAGGCTACCGCAAAATTAAATATACCAAATTTTGCAGTATTGTTAAATAGTTAAAAGCTAAAATTACAAGTTAATCTAAATATATTAATTGTCAAGGTTCAATATATAATAACGATTACAACAGAAAAAAAACTTTTTAATGTCGGATAAAACTAACAAGATCAATAGCCCATTCACATTCACTTCGTTTGCTAGTTCAAACTGCATAGTTTTAGCTAATTCTATATCCATTGGTAATTTGAAACTTCTCTCTCTATTTTAATTTTCTAATATATACTATACTACTATATTTACTAGTAAATATTCATGAAACTATTGCTTCCTAAAGCATTGAAGAAGGTTTCTCAAAGATATTTATTTTATTTTATTACTATTTACTACACTTTATAAGAATACAAAATATAAAAATATCTATTTTAAAGATTACTTTTAAATTAAACACATGTGAAGAACAACCATTCTCTAAATATTTGTAAGTTAGTCTAACAAGTTTATGAAAATAAGTTATCTTTGACTCAGCATCAAGCTACAAGAAAAACATTTTATTACTTGGTCACACACTCGTCTCGTGTTTGTTGTTTTTTGTTACTTACACGCGAACTTACTGAGGTCATAAGTTTTTGGATTAGTGTCTCTGCTAGGTCTAGTTTTAACTACAAATTCGTCTGAACTGCGGTATAATTTACAATGTAGAAATAATTGTACCTTACTTTAATACATAAATATATTAAACCAATTCTATCACTGTGAATAAAAACGAAAACAAATATGAGAAATTTTATCTTGAAAATTTACTAAACTCTAATCAAAATAACGCAAATCACTCTTTCAGTTAAATTCTAAACAAGCCAAAGACGACTAGTTAATCAAAGTAACTTGTCGATTGTTCAGCATTAAGCCGCAATAAGCAGCACTGTGCGAAGCGGTTCACGCGGGATCATGTCTGATAGAATTTAGAGGCGAACTAGTTCTGATCTCAAATCAATATTTTTTTTAAAAGTAATCTTTGCACATTTTTTTTCATCAATCAATACAAATTTCCGAAAAGTAAACCCGTACGCAAATTATATATGATATCATCAAATTGGTTACATGTCTTAGTCAAAGACTATAAGTTAATTAAACTAACTTGTCAGTGACTCAGCATCAAGCCACAAAAAGTAACACTTTGCACGATACACACTGGTCTCGTGCAGTCGTGCCTGTTGAAATTGAGACGCAAACTTGTTGTGGTCAAAAGTTCGCGGCTGGTCTCTACGCATGAACTAACCGCATTCAGAATTTATTCACTGTTTACCAACTTATAATTTCAAATATTATTTTACTTTACTATAATATGAGAATTGTACACCAATTTCATTCCTGTGCACCAAGCAAGAAAATAAGACTAATAATAATTATTACGCCGATTATCTAAAAACTATGATATTATTAGTGTGATATAGTGCTTAAAATATAGTTCACAATATTTCTAAGCTAGAGATAACAAAGCAATCAAATTTACTTGTTAGTGACTCAATCATCAAACCACAACAAGCAGCGCTTTGCTACGCGGGTCTCGTGGCTGTTGGAACTGAGACGCGAACTTGTTGTGGTCAAAAGTCTTCGGCTGGTCTCTACGCTATAGCTAACCAGATAGCATTCAGAATTTTCTCACTGTTTACTAACTTTTAATTTCAAATAATAATTTACTGTACTTTTCTATAATAAGAATATATATGTATGTTTAACCGATTTAATTCCTATGCACGAAACAAGAAAGTAAATTTAAAAATAATTATTAAGCCGTATATCTAAAAAAACTTTTTGTAATTAGAATAACATAATGTTTAAAATATAGGCCATAATATTACTAAGTCAGAGATCACAGTGTAATCAAACTTACTTGTAGTGACTCAGCTACAAGCCGTAACAAGCAACACTTTGCCACGCAGTACACGATGGCCCATGCCTGTTGGAACTAAGACGCGAACTTGTTGTTATCAGAAGTTCTCCGCTGGTCTACGCTAGAGCTAAGCGAATTCAGAATTTAATTACTGTTTACTAATTATTAATTATTATTCATAATGATATTGATATATATTTTATGTAACATTATATGAGCTTTTATCAAAATAATCAAGTGAAAGTTTTATTATATATTTATTTTTAGATTGGTCTATTAGCTTTCATTTACCCATATTGTCGTAAAAGTAAAAAAATCGTCCTTCCCCCCCCCTTTCCTCTATTTCCAGGCACCATTTTTAAAAATTATATAGCTTATTTCAATTTCTAAACTGAGAAGATTCTAACGACATGTCATACGTCACAATCCGTCGAGCCGTTTGTGCTGTACCACGTGCCAAAGAAATGGACGTACATACAAAAAACATTACCCTCCTTCTGACGCAGTCCTGTAATTGCTATGTCACAGATAATCTAAAACTATATAAATTATTAAAGATAATATTATATAAACAAATAATATTTCTAAGCCAGAGACAATAAGTTAAGCAAACTAACTTGTTAGCGGCTCAGCACCAAGCCGCAGTGAGCAACGCTTTACTTCGTGGAACACGCGAGTCTCGTGTCTGTTGGAACTGCGAAGCGAACTTGTTGTGGTCAAAAGTTCTCGGTGAGCTAACCATATTCAAAATTTGGTCATTATTTGAAGTTACGATTGGCAAATTTAAAAATCGTTTCTAAACTTGAAAAACCGAAATTTTTGATATTATGGATGCTAACGATATAAATAACTTTACGAACTCCCAAAATTTAACAATAATCTATCATTAAAACTTTTCATTTTTTTAACTAAATTACCAGAACCATTGCTTGGTTATTTTTGTATATTTACGTTTATATATGTACGTTTGTTCGTTTGTATGTTACATTTGTATATGTACGTTTCAAAAAATTGTATTAGGTGTATAGCATGCTGTGTCCTAAGTTCGACGACTTATCCCTACTGTAAATTATTTAAAAACTTTTGATAAAAAGTAAATATTTTCTTAAACATACTTTTTTATAATATAAACTCCGATTTAATTTGACAAAAACAATTCGATTGGAATGTTTTGTAATTATGTTATTTTCATTTTAACGTACTGAATTTATTGAAATATTTGAATGTCCTTATTAAATTCAGCATGATCATGAACACGTTAAAGATATTATTTGAAATAAACACTTTATCTGGAATATGTATAGCTGCATCCATGGACAAAATGAATGAAAGTCAAAAGGCAACTAATTTTTGATTAACAACGCCGACGTCTGCAAAGTTTAAGTTCCATAATAATTTTATAAAACTTACGTAATTAAATATCTATACTATTTAATGGATCGAAATGAAAAATGTTTAAACTTTAAGTGATTTACATTTTACATAAAATGAATCTAAGTTCTGTTACTTTTATTAAAAACGAATTGACTAGTCACGACTGATATTTGCATTATATTTTTCTTAATTGATATAACTTTAAAGTGATTTATTTATAAATCGAACCTCGATGTTTAGCTACATTATTGTGTTAAATATAGCTTGTATTTAGCAAAAAAATATATGGCAAAAAAAGCTAGATATTAACTGCCAATAATTTAAAACTCGGTGTAATCTTGATCAACTGCATTATATCTCGAAATATGTTTGACTGAACTTAAACATTAACAAGCAGCAATAATATAAGTTGCATTTAAAAATTTAAATTCGTCATAAAAAGAAAGGGCTTAGCCTGTATCTTTATAAGTAAAATCATGAAAAGTTAAAATTGTCTTATATTTTAATTAAATGTATTGTGTTGACAATGCGATTAGTTTACAAGGCTAATCTTATTTCGTAAAGGGTTCCGTGTAAAATCTCTACATTCCATCTGCAATAGAAAGCCGGATAGTAAAACCTTACAACTTATTCAACACTTAAACGCCTTTGTTGTCTCGTAATGCTAATTTAATCTTGTCGGGCCCTGCAGTACCGGTGCCGTTTATCTTAGGTTAATCTTTTTAACGAAAGATTGACTCCTTTCACTTTGCCTGTTAATCTGCTATAGTGGTCACTTGCGCTAAGTAGGCTTACAAGATGCAGCGAGATAGTGTTGATTGATTTTCGTTTCTAATTATTTTGCTTTGTTGGGTATGTGGCGAACCTTCAATGGCACCAATTTTGTTATTTTTTTGATGTACCATGTATCCTCATCAAAGCGTCGTGATACTATAGTGCAAAATTTAGGCAAAATTTAAATAGATAAAGCGTTTTAAGATATCAAT
The DNA here is from genome assembly GCA_018249875.1 of Cecropterus toxeus. NCBI lineage: Eukaryota > Metazoa > Arthropoda > Insecta > Lepidoptera > Hesperiidae > Cecropterus > Cecropterus toxeus. The sequence goes on from DWNE01003535.1 coordinate 14,221, forward strand.
ATCATATAAATAACATACTTAACTACATAATTTAATAACTCTACATCCAAATCAATTACTGATCTCGTTTAGTAATGGGCGAAATTTCAAGTAATTTATTTATTTGTTTTAAAAAATTAAACTTTAAAAAATGCGGGTGCTCAGTGACTAAAGTCGCTCAAATGGAAATCGGATTTAATACAACATTTAGCAAGATTATTATTTTTAAGCGAGGTGCTATCTACAAACGTGAAACGATTTTAACGACATATGTCCACCTTTCATGGTCATAAGTAGGCAATACTACAATGTAAATCTATTTATGTGTTTAAATGCAGTAATATTGAAATTTAATAGTACTAATATTGCCAACATTGTGGTTTTACCCACAAGATTTTGGTTGTGTTTGAGTTGTACATTCGGAAGTAAACTTATTGGTGCCACTGTTCTCTGTCAACTAATCATCCTGTTTCAATTTGAACTTGTACTTTGATTCGGCTGAATAAACTTTCTCAATGTATTTAGGCCGAAAGTTAAATTTATGGATGCTGAATACTGATATTGGACATGTAATTTGATTGTGGCTTTTAGTTTGTTTAAAACGCTATGTATGTGTTTCTAAATTGGAAATTTCGAATTATTTTCATATTTATAACTTGATATAATTGGTAGGTATATTTATAATAAGTAGGTACATATATATAATTTTACACTTTTATAACTTTTTTATATTTTAGAGAGATGCAATAAATAAGTATATAAATTTGTATTAGTAGTAGTTACATGAAAGTGCAAAATTGTAAATAAAGACAGTACGTGAGTATAGAGTAATATAAGGTACATGCATTACACCGAACGACAAACAGTACACAATTTATAACAAGTTTTACCCATAGTTAATAATTCAAGAACTCTAACAAGCAGTTCAAACTTATTCCAATATCGACTTACGATCCTCTTTGCTCATAGTTCACTGTATATTTATTTTAATTAGCTGCAAAATATGCACACACAACACGTTCGCTGTCAGCGGGGTCATTATTCAACCATAACGATTAGAAAATGACTTCAAGGTTCCTTTCAACTAGTAAATTTCGATAAATCATTTAGTGACTAGGAGAAATTCGATATATGGCGTTAAACAAGCCCAGTGCCCCGCTGCGCTTGGTATAATTTGCTTCCAACGGCCGAAGGGTTAAGGGTGGCGCTCACCGTGGAAATATTTTTACGCATCAATATCGTTAACAAAGAAATATAATACCAAAATTTCATTTAGTTTACTTTACACATTAAGCAACAAGTGTGTATTATATTGTTTTCGAAAATTAAATCGTATAATATTCTTTCGTATTTTTCAGGTAACACTTATAAAATTAATTAAAGACAGAGGCAACGGATTTATACCATATAAAAAATACACGTAATTAATACTGTTATTACTATACATTACTAATGTTAATAAGACTTAGTTTTAAAGTCGCCCGGGACATAGGCCCCGGCTTGCCTCCCCCTAGTTCCGGGTTTGGGATTACATGCTCGTGTACTACTTCAATCTAATAAAAACTGTAGAAAAATCCTGATCGTATTCGCTTTCATTCGTAAAATCAACGAAAATCATCCACACCACTTTATTCATAAGTTGTTAAAAAATTGTAAAACCTACAGTGTATTTTCGCCCTAACACGTCTCAGCGGCTCGTTGAAAAGGACCGTGGGCCTATTAGTAACGAGTTAGATCGGAGGCTAAATAATTGCCTCGGTTGCTTAAAGAACTCTACCTTCCATTTTTATGTAGATACTGTTGATTATACTGATATTATGAAGATATAAATATTTTATTTGATGCATCTAAATGTATCAAGTGGCTATATTGATGTGATAAATAGTAATTTAACAAGTACCATTTCACCTGATATGGACATCAGGTGAAATACCTACTTGTTATTTTTTTAGTTATCACATCAATATACTTACTGGAGACTACAGCCGGTTAATCTAAAAATCTTAAACTGCATCACAAATTAGTATTGTTAAAATATAATTATGATTTATTGAAACTCTAGACTCTATAGTTAAGAGATATAGAAATCTAAAGTCACCTAATATATTTATCTACATGTATTTTTTACCGACTTCCAAAAAGGAGGAGGTACTCAATTCGTCTGTATTTTTTTTTATTATTGATACATCGAAAGTGGTAGTAAAAGTGGACCGATTTTGAATTTTTTTTTTATTCGAAAGGTGTTGCTTACAGTTGGGTACCATTTTAATTTGGTTCATGTTTGACAAGGGCATCCATGAGAAAAACGTATAAGTCTTAAATTTGCATAAAGGATGT
>DWNE01003536.1:0-16536 GCA_018249875.1 Cecropterus toxeus
AATCTAGCATTCATTTGATACCCATATTTTTCTGATGAAATGAGACAATCGACTCTTCCATCTTTTCTTTCGCATTCACCGCCACATTTAAAAATTATATAGCCGTTATATATATCAGTTAGCAATTTGTAAAAAAATCCAATGATAGATATGTCACATGTTACAGTGCAATAAGCCGTTTGGGATAAAGAGCGTGCCAGAGAAATGGACATACTTTCTAAAAGTATTACCCTCCTTCTGATGCACTCTGCATTTATTTTTAGCGTTAAAATACTACAAGATACTATACTAAAATATAAAATACAATTAATAAAGTCAATAAATATTTAAATATTATATTAAACTATTATTATAGTAATATGTATAGTAACTATAACTTTTATAATAATCCTAAACATATAGTTTCTGAACTATTTCTTTGCTAAATCCTTGTACACCGATGATAAGTTTATCAATTAGGTTTTTGTAAATAAGTTTCAAATACTATCTATAAAGTTACAAAAATATACGAAAATGTTTGTACTAGAATTCTCTAGTCGCTTTATTAATTTTTTTAGGCATGGGCCTGAAACCTTTTTTCTGCGGCTGTTAAAAAGTTTAAAATGTTTTATTTTATATTACATATTAAAATGTTGTCTTAAAAACATTTAATCATAACTCTCATTTCACACATTAATGACTATATTGTGCCGTCTTGAATATCATGATACACAAATGTACTCGTACCTAGAAAACTAACGAAAACCAAAATGTTATTGATTTAAACGACACAGGCGTATAAATTCATTGGTATATTACAAATAAACCAAAAAAACTATACGTTTAGTATTATGCATCCTGATGAAATATACGACTTGAACTTAAAGATTCAAACACTACAATCTGTCGAGCTATCCTCTTGGCAGCTTTGTTGCTGATTATGTCTCTAATCTAATCAAATGTTTTTAGAAACTCAACCAAGATATAAGCCGAGTTTCAATATACAATCTAAAATTAACAATTAATAATTGTTAATTTTAAAATGTATATTCAGTAATCAATTAATAATCGTCTTCATGTTGTTTTCCTGATATTTCTGAATATTTTCACATTTCCGCAAAACTATAACGTATCCCCAATTTGGAATAACATGTGGACAAATCGTAACATTGCATTAAATATGTCTTAAACGTACAAACCATAAAACACATTCATAGATGCATTATTGAAAATGGACACGGTCTGAAAACAATTGGCCCAACATAACAACAATTTTTGACCGAAGCTTCCATTCATGCAAAGTTAATTGACAACAAACTCACAAGTATTTATTTAGGAAAAATATTAAAAAAATAATTAAACTCAAAATAAAAACAAATGAAAGCTAATAAGATATTTGAATAAAATTTCACTTGCGTTTATTAGAGAACAATCTATTAAAAAAACAAACAAACCTTACTCGATAAATTTACTATTCAACACAAAAATAACTTTTCAATTCGAACCAGTAGTTTCGAGATTAGCCAACCAAACAAAATCTACTGCTTCATAATATTAAGTATAGATTTTTTGATTTGCTGGGTCTACTATCAGTAGACTACTATCAGTAGTGTTAATTTTATTGGCAAAATTAAACTATGAATGAAAATCACTAAAATAATCGTCGTTTGTGTAATTTCTTAAAATTTTGACGTAGAATTACATTAATTACTCACTACTACACTTTCATAGTAATAGTAATTTGCGATTAACGATTAACTCTTACTTTTATCTCTTATTATTAGCGTCATATAAAAAGTTTGTCCTACAACTTAGTAAAGAAAAGTTAACTTCTTAAGAAAGGGCGGGCAGTGTAGGGCGGCCGGTGGGCAATTCCCGCCCTTCTTATTGACATTCACCCAACTTTCTTAACTCACGGAAAAAGTTTCAAGCACTTCTCAATGTCACGGAGTTTTCCCCCACTTAACAACTTTGCGGAAACATTTGAATATTGTCATTTTAACACTCGTTTGCTTTTGTGGGCCTGTTTCCAAACTTTCTAGCCTAACTGTGCGGAAAACTGACTTGGTGTGCTTTTTGTATTACTCTCGTTAAGCTAATACGTTTGAATAAAAGTTTGTTGAGGTTTATTTGATTGATTTTATGCGGTTCTATTACAACGAATAGTAAACGTTGTTTGCATTCGTAATTTTACTGTAAAATATCATTGAATGTATTCATTAGTTTCTTCAATACTAATTGTGTCACAATAACTGCACCTTCAGCACTCACCGCGACCGCTGCGGCCGACGAATCTCAGGTCATTGAATTTCGCCACCTGGTTCTTCATGACGGCCGAGCTGTTCCTCAGCTCCGCGCAACAGTTCTCGTCGTTGCCCGCTCGTACCGTGACCAGCGTGCCGTCACCCACGTCTCCCAGCGCCACCACCTTGAACGCCACCGGCAACGTCTTGTTAGACCGCCAGTGTGGAGGAAGAACTGTACACACGAAGTGAGGACTGCCAGTCCGCACCAGCTCCCCCGGGTGCTCCGATAGAAAGTCACCCAGCGTTCTCTCCGCGAGGATGTCGGACGTCATCTTCGTGTACGTCTCATGGAGTAGCGTCGAGCTGGTGTCCGGTGACACCGCTCCACTCGACGCCCCCGTCAGGTGCATCCTCGACACCCGTGCTCGCTGTGTGCTGCACATAGAGTCCACTGTGTCCGAATCCACTACATTTCACTATCCACTCCACTGAGCTTGCGCCTATTAGAACGATAGATGGTCACTCACCACCGACATTTTTGCACACTCGCGAACCGGTGCTTGGACTTGACAACTTTATTTACGTGGAGGGGTCCGATGATGAGATGCGATACGTTGCTAGGGAACGCGCGCCTGGCCACTTGATACGGTGACGTCACGCGGTGGCCTTGCCACACTTTTTTCCCCGGTGAATGAAAAGTTCGGCGGCGGGCGGGCGAGGGACGCGAGGGGCCGATTTTTTCCGGCGGAAAGGGGTGGCTCCCCCGCGCGCGGCGAAAAAACTTTTCACTAGTTTCAATGACGATGGCACTTTTTTGCTCCCCGTATTTACGCGATCGCACGCACGTCGCTTTCGCTTTCCACGTGGACGTAACTTTTTTAAATCGTTTTGGGAAATCGTGTACGGTTTCGTTTTTTAGTATCGCGCTCGTATCGGCAGTCGATCTGTGCGTGCGGCGTGCGTGAGATGCGTGCGACGTTGGTCGCTGTCGTGATACGACTCGCGCGTAGTGACGCGTGGGGTCGGCTCGTACCGCTCGGTTGCGGTGTCCGCTCGCGGTGGCTATTAATACGCGGCGTACGTCCGCGCTCGTCGACTTCGGACAAAGTTTCGCGGGTGAGTCGGTGCTCGCGGCAGCGGCGGCGGCGAGCGAGAGGCGGCGACGGCGCGGGCGCGGCGGGCGGCGGAGCGCACTTTGCGGTCGGGGTGGGTTGGGTTTAAAGCCGCCGAAGGATAAAACATACAAATAAACACGTGTTCGCGCCGGCGCGAGCGAGAGGTGCGCATCTCCCAGCGGAGTGAACGGGATGGCACGTCGACTTGCGGCATTTAGCAGCCGCTCGGCTCGCCGGCACCCGCCTGCCGCCTCGTCCGGTGCAGTCGTCGTCGCTGCCGTCTTCATAGTACAACCCAAATAATTTCAAAATCCACCTCATATCACAAATACTCAAAAAGTGAAGTGCTAATAATGTGCTGTTAACAGAGGACTTAAATGTAAACAAAACAAAAATTCAAACTATTAGTGACACTAAACATAGTTCCAAGACTGACGATATCTGTAGGTTAGGTATAAAAACAAATATACAGCATTATTTTATGCAGGGTACCTATATATTGTAATACTTATATATTGTTAGTGAAAATGTATGATCAATAAAATTAAAACCAAAAATCGAAATCTGAAGTTAACGTATCAAATATTAAACTTTTTGAAATAAACTCTATCATATAATAAAAATATTTCGGATGACATATCAAAAAAGTAAACTTCTTTATTTACTTACGAGCATTTGATTCTAAAAATCATTATCAGTGAAAAAATGCTCACCATCATAAAATCAGAGTGTAATCGAACACAGAAAAAAATTCTAATAAACAACCAAGTACCCTTATAACATGATAATACCCTTAAGGCCTTCCCTTTTTACATGGGATATAGGATCTTATTAACATTATTATTAGGATTCACTTTAGTTTTAAATTGAGCGACAATTAACAACTCACTTTACAGAATATTTCGAAACTAAAAATATTTATTTAGTGTCAAAAATGGGTATGATTTTAACCAAGTACCTTAATTAGCAGGCAGGTAACACAGTTTTCAGACCAATTTGTTTTTGTCTAATTTACTTTAATTCAAAGTTAAAATCCCTTACAATTTTCATAATGTTCTTATAAAAACTAAAGTTTTACTCAGAATCAAGTAATAGTAACAAAAAAAGAGATGCCAGCATTGTTTCGTATCTTTCGAAAATCGTAACCGGTTTACAAAGTAAACTAAAGTAAATTAGTGTCACAAGCTCCCCTCATAAATAGGGTTCAGAAATGGATTTGTGTAATTTTGTAATAGAAAATAGCACTGAGAAAATTTAAGTGGAAATTCTTATATTAGGTCTAACCTATGTATAATTTATACAAGCGTTGAGCATTATAATATTTTGATAGCTTCCATCATTGTGCAACTAATATGCAGGATTCCATTTTTCTACATATTTGTGTATGAATTTAGGAATGAAAACTTTCATGACATATTGACAGTTGTGAGTCTATTTTATATTTAAGCCAAAAATATCAACTACAATGAAAACTTGAAACACACAACTATAATGCTCTAAACATTCCTTTATCTGTTTATTAGTGTAAACTTAAATTGAAAACTATAGAAAAATAATTGATAGAAAATAATGCTATAAATCTAAGTACCTAATATAAAATGAATATGCAGTGAAATCGCAACCAAAATGTAATCTGACATCCCTAAAACACGCATGAACGAAATGAACGTTAACCCTACAGGGGTAGCTTAGTGAATAAACGGATTCGAATCACCCTGGCGTTTGTAAGATATTAAATTAATAAGTAGCCAAGGAAATCTCAATTTAATAACTTATTTTTTTCTGTTTAAAAATCCATACTGTTTATCGGTTAATTTAATTTAAATTAATAACTGATCGTGAATTCTGATATTTAATTTTTAAAAATATAGAGCTGAATCTATGCGTCAAAAATGTATTTTTATTCAGGAATGTTCCGTACGTAACTGCACTGTACCATTTCAGTGAAATGGTGTGGTTGCCGGATCAGTTTCATATGACGACCCGCGTGGTGGAGCGGTCACCATGCCTGTCTGACACGCAGTGAGTCCCGGGTTCGATCCCCGGCCAGACAGAAATGTGAATGATGACTTTAGATTTCTGTTCTGGGTCTGGGTGTTTGTGTATTTGGTTTTGTTTTTGTGTGTCCATGACACCCATGAAAATCCTTCTGTGGGGCTACGAGTGTTGAAAGCGTTTTACCTGTAATTAATCCCAGATAAAATCAGTTGTCTTTAATCCATTATTTTAACCTGTGCCCAGGTTAAAATGATGGATTGAAGACAACTGGGTATGCCGTTCAGAATGTAAGAGATTAGTCCATAGGCTACCACACTGGCCACATGAAAATTGGTAAACTTCACACAACTTCGAGTATTTTTTAAGCTTTTGCGTGTATAGATTTACATGTCACGATGTTTTCGTTCGCCGTAAAGCAATGATAATAGATTTCTAACAAGCATATAATTTAAAAAAGAAGTGAAAATACTAACGGTAACTTTTTAATAAGATTAGCATTAACCCGCAACTTTGTTGACGCAGACAATATAAATATGGGGTTTAATATTTGAGATGAAATAGACCAAAATAGCAAAAAAAACTCTCGTGTATTCGATACAAATGTTCTAATGTAAGCTCTTTTCAATGTTTATTATATGCTAAAAAAATATTTATCTGCCTGCGTATCAGAATAAAATGACTCAAGTTAATTCAAAGGTTTTAAATGATAGTCCGTATCTTGATGTGACATTTAGTATTTCCGTACTTCATTTAAATTCATCTACTCTGTCAAAAACTATATCCATACTAATATTTTAAACTGAAGAGTTTGTTTGTTCGGTTGTACGCGCTAATTTCAGGAACTATTGTGATCGATCGAAAATTATTTTTATGTTGAATAGTACATTTATTGAGGAAGGCTATATAACAACACGCTATGTTTGTTTGTTTTTTATAACGTAGTAGCTAGCTAGTAAAATTATAAAGCATGCGTGTGCGAGGGAGACGCGAGACGAAGCTAGTGTACAAAGTAATGAGACGAAAATGATAACACTAGGATTTTCTCCTGTGTTGTGGGTGCCATGGACACACACAAAGACAAGCAAACAAACTCAGACCCAGAACAGAAATCTAAATCCATCATTCAGATGTCTGCGCGGGGATCAAACCTGGTACCAAATGCGCGTCATGGTGACCGTACCGCCACGCGGGTCGTTACTTTACATTTCAAAGATAAATGTATTGACGAAAACTTAAACAGTGAAGTATTGAAAACTCGTACTAAGCGCAACGATGCATTTTTGATTCGACCTCATAAAGAACTATTTCTACTAAGCTTTGCTACGAGAAAAGATTAGGGTCAGATAGGCTCTCGTTGAAGTGGTATTTAGTGCTCCTTTCGGCCTAGATCTCTTGTCTGTTTCTCACTCAGTGGATGTCGCTTCCGCGCTGACACTGTTTCTACTAAGTTGTAGGGGCGTGTTTATATAGAAATCGATTTACGAAGCCGGTAGCACGCTTGTATTGTCAAATGTATAAATGATGAAGTGTAGGTAGCACGCTCCAAATGTTAATGTCTATATAATTATGTACTTTTATACCGTAGAACCAACAAAAAGCTTGCAGCCTAACCGATGGTAAGTGGTCCATGCCGCCCATGGCCTGAAGCAACTTAGACTAGGGGTTCCATCTGAAGTTAACAATAGATGCGTTACTACTCAGCGGACTATTATGCCTTATATAAAAGTAAGCCGGCAACCTCATTCCTCCATCGGAAGGCAAGAACTGCTTTACGTTAGAAATAGGTGGTTCTCCCTGTGGAACTCGTCTACTTGACTATCACCTTGCGTCTGGCTACCAGAGTGCTACTCTGGTGCTAATCTTTGATTGACTTCAATAAGAACCCCTGTTCTATATAAATTAGCCTAGTATATATGTGATCATATCCCATCAGGTGGACTGCATGGTCGATTGATAATATGCTTATAAAACAAGATCAATTCAAATATTAATATCAATTCTTATGCGTCATTTGTAACCATTATGGACTCAACTATTCCGATAGGATTAAAGTTAGATAAATCATAGCTACTTTCGCCAATATTTATTAAGTAGGTAATCTACTGCCTGCGTTCGGCCTAGATCTACGGAGGCTGCTTAACACTCACGGTAGATGTCGCCTCGGGCTGCCATTGATACTGAATTACTGTTAAATGTATTTAAAGGCTTTACAACGTACAGTTGAATGTTGACTTCCTTACTTGATATTTGAAGTTTCAGAGTCTATGTTTATTACTTATTCGTTTATATGCATTGTACTGTTAATTTTTAATTAATATTTTTATTGATTTGCTGTGGGGAAATTTTGATTTAAACGTTAGGTTGATTATAAGTATGTAAGCAAGCAATTTAACTTACAGTGAACCATGAAAACACGTAAGTATATAAGCAATGAACCCACTACGTGAACGCACGATATTACTTAACTTTGTAGATGGGTTAGGTTCATATGAGGATTGGGCACCAAAGCTGTCAATGCACTACATGTATTCTTTTACGACACGAGTGTCAAAGCAGACATCATACAGGTCTAACACGCAATTGGTTCCGGGATCCTGTCCCAGCCAGCTAAACATTTGAGTGCATATATATTGGTTTACTGTTCTGAGTTTGGGTGTTTATGTAACCACATTGTGTCCATGACACCCACAACACAGAAGAAAATCTTAGTGTGGGACTATTACTTTAGAAAGCGTTATAGCCTTATCGTTATACTTATCTCTTGGATTATATGAACTATGAATTCATTATTGTCTCATTTTTAGCCACGAGACTTACAGGACAGTGAGGGGTTAGTTAAGCCTTACTCCTCGACGCTAGTGGTTTATGGAACGACAGACTTAAAAAACCATGAAGAACTTTATTAGACATTCTTATATTTATACCACACTTTAATTTTAATTAAAGTCACTGTTATCTTTGAAGTTGTTTAGAGAAATTCTTAGGCTTCAAAATAAAGCGAAGTGCACACTCGCTACTCTGTAAAAATAACCGCATTATAAACACCGCTTTAATGTCCCGATTCCGGTTTTCATTACTGCATGTTATCCATAATTTCTGCTAATGTACTTGACTCTTCGATTCCATCTCAAATGCCTACGCAGTTCAGTTAAACTTACAGCAAGTTACTGCAAATGTTGGTTGTCAGAAACGGCCGAGAAAGCGTTGAACAGAACCATTTACCATTCGTACGTTATTGCCATAGACCTATTTATGTTTAGAAATGGCAAGCAGGATATCTCATTGTGTGTGGATTTGAAAAAAGTGAAAGAAGCTTTTTTCATTATGTATGTATGTAAAATATAGGACGCTTTTACTTGTTGACTGATTTTCGTCGTCATTGAAATATAGGAGAAAAGGGAGGATAGCTTATGCCTCTGGAATACAGGAGGCAAGGGAGAAGTATCCAATTAACCTGGTTGGTTATAAATTAAATTGAAATGATCTGTGATTACAAAATTATTCTGAAGAAAACATAAAATATATTTTTATCGAGTTTTTTTTCTGTTTATTTATCTACGTAGACCAATTAGATACATCAAGAAACATTTGAAATTGACTAAAAGATATTTATCAAATACCTTTAAGTATAGTAACTTTTACTTATAAATACCTCAAATTCTTTCAATTCACGTTAATAATTCGTAGCCTCTTATAAGGTCAAAAAGACATTTCTACTGCATCCTTTAGTCTGTGTCTATAACTATCTTACTATTGAAATTGGGTTTCGCGTGCCGGCAATAACTTTACTTGAACGTTTCTAGTATGAGAATTTGAAATCAACTTCGGATTATACTCACCATATTTCATTTAGCTTTCATAAATTCACGCGTATTTACCATTTTGTGTAGATCAGTGACAGATCGATAATTAACAATATTCTGTGATGTAGGTACTACAAAACTTATAGCGCTTGCTTATGTCTTAGGGTTCCGTGTCCAAGGGCAAAATGAAACTCCAATTCATCGGTTGTGCATTTGTCACATGAGCTGTCAATCAATCAATTATTTCTAGAATAACCGATAAAATTATATTTTAAGCCGTAATAGATAGAGGTACATAAGTTTAGCTGTAGTCGTTTGCAGATATGCTGCTACTCTTGGGGACTAAGATGGTGTCCTTATAATAACTGAGCCAACATCATCCTTTTACGGACATACGACTGCATCAAGCTAGAAACAGTGTTGTGATACCTCCCCGATCGAATGATATTCCTTCCACTACCTTGCAACCTTACATTACTTAATTATATTGCATGTTTTGTGCATCTATCTATATCCCATATCTATATACTAATATGTAAAAATGAGATGTCTGTGTGTTACTCAATGACGCAAGAACCACTGGTCCGATATATAGAAATTTAGCTTGAATGTAGCTTATTTACCTGTTCAACTTATAAAGCTACTTTTGATTTCGATATTTTGAACTATTTAAAGATAGCAACTTTTTTATGTCCCGTAAACACGAGTACTTCAGTTAGTGTAAAATAAATGTATGGATTCTCAGGCTTATCAAAATTATGTTTTAACGCTTGTACGTGTCATGACATGTAAGACTTTTAGCAGAATTACATATATAGGTACAGCTAGAAAGATTTTAATCGTACAACCAAGTAAAATCGCGATCCTATGATGATGACAAAATGCAAATCATATATAATTTTTACTTTCTCTATATACAGCATTATTACCTTTATCTCAAGAAAACGGTTCACTTAACAGAAATCGAAACAAAATCTTATCATAAAAATCGTAATTAATGTATTACGATTACCGAAGTAATCGCGGAAATCTTAGTAAATTAACTAAACTAAAACAGTTAACAGTGAACCGAACGTAATCAATCTCCGAGATAGGGCGGAGGCATAGACGGATTGGTGTACGAGATGTTCCGTTACTCCTATGATCGGTGAATAGGTAACTGGGTATAGACTAGCTTGCACCTTGGATGTTGTTATGGTTAGTTTTTATATTATTTTCACATTATGAAGACCCGCGTGGCAGAGCGGTTACCATACCGGTCTGACGCGCAGTGGGTCCCGGTTTCGATTCCCGGCCAGACAGAAATATGAATGATAAGTTTGGATTTCTGTATTTGTGTATTCGTCTTTGTGTCCATGGCACCCACGACACAGGAGAAAATCCTAGTGTAGGGCTATGAGTGTAGAAAGCGTGTTAAGCGTGTCATTATGTCTACAGTCAGACCACCTGATGTCGAGTGGCGACTGCCGCCCTTGGATATTTTTTTTCATGTGTAACATATAGACGTAGGTAAGCCTCATTGTTGGCGTGGCGACGCCTGACTTTATTTATTTTAGCGCCATCTGTTATAAAATTTCGGAACTATTAAGTATCGAATGACACTAAGCGGACTGTAGCGTTAGTTGACTAAGGCACTGTTCATAGATGGCGTTATTTCCATTATGCTATATAATTCTTTAGTTCCTGTCGCAATCTTGTCTTTTATTTCTTCGGATGTTTCTTTAATAGTAACCCTTGCGCTGTCCTATTTATAAGTGTTTTAGTAACATATTTTGTAAGAAAATTGTAATACTAACCTAATCTATGGACCCTAGGGTCTAAAATAAACACTATTATTATTTTTATGTATATTCCTTGTACGGACTTCGTCGTGTTCGTACAATATGGATAAAAGGCAGATGCGAAACATCATCACATCTGCCAGACGTCCCGTGACGGCATTTTTTTGTCAGATTAAAGCTGATAAAAAAAATTGCGATAACGAGAATGCATGCAACATGCAACTGGTAATTGGTTACTGCCGCAGTTGACATCTGTAAGCGTCTTCATATTTAACAGGGGTTCTGAAGTCAATCACAGATGCGTTGCAACTTCCGAAGACTAAGATGGTCGTCGCATGTATAAGTGATCTGAACACACACTTCCATTAAAACGCAACTGTTTCACGCTAGATGTGGCAGTGGAGTATCACTGATTAAGTTCAACAAGGGAGTCATCTAGTAAGATGACTCCCCTGTTGAACTAGATTGGTTTTATCGAAAAGCTCGATAGTGTTTTGTCAACAACCTTTGTTTAAGTACATAATCATTATGTTAGACATTAAATTAGCAAACGAATATCAATTAACGGTGTATCAAAGTTTGTACTATATCATTTCCATTGCATCAAGCCTCATAACGGATCGGGAACTAATCTGTCCAGGCCCGCGGCCATGTCTGTGATTAATTAGTTTCGGATCACCACTGACTACTGACTATGTTTCGACTGCGTTCTAGATAAGATAGGAAATGGATGGACACTGAAAATAATTAAGGTTAAAAAGAAAGTATTATAAATACGAAAAATTCAATTGCAAATCTGAAATTTGCAGTGAGATATTTTGTTTTTATAAAATTTATTTTGCGCTTTTCACAAATTTGCTTATATAATTAGGAATTTTTATGTTACAATCTTGATATAGTAACATAAAAATGCTGCTTTGTTGACGCAATAATAAAAAAAATACAATTACTACTATTTTCTATCCTCGTTTGTTTCCTCAAAACGATAATAGATGGCGGTGCAATTTGTTTCTTCACTACGATAGATGGCGCTTTATACAGTGCATATTAAAGATAATGAGTTTATCGTTATATGTATATATTCATACAAAACCCCCGTTCCAGTGTCGGTGGCCGCCTGCCATCTCTCATCTCGCGGCGCCATGTATCATTGTAGCGTGCAGTACATCGTGGGTGGATTTGGTAATTTAATGTACCATTTGTGAAATAATCCTCACTCGCCTTTCCCTTGTATTTTGAATTTTATTTACAAGAGTGAAGAAGCAAACGAGCATGCAGTAACATATAGTAAGTGGTCACTGCCTCCCATGGACATCTGTAAGAAACTTCATATAGAACAGGGTTTCTATCTGAAGTCAATCACAGATGCATTTCTATTCCCGGGGACTAAGATGATCTCCTCATATGAAAGTGAGCTGGCAACAACACAAAGTATTTATAATGTATAATTAAGTATATTTTTCAACCTATTTAGTTCTATCTTTGTGTGAAGGTTTCATCCGGAATGGTTGAGTCGTTTTGTTAAATTCGCCCGTATTTTGAAATAATCATAACAATATTAGTTTGTCTTCACCATTTATTTTGGTTCAAAACAAGAAAGTAAAATAGGTACCTATAAGAATATATTTTTTTGTAGTCACAAACAAACTAAAACACAAATCTTTTCGAATATCAGATATCATGTCATTTACTTTGTCCCATGGATCATATGCGTCAGTGCACCATTCAAATTGACCATTGACCTATAAGTACCAATCATCGACAGATCCGTAAAACCGTTTCAATTTTATTAATCCCCTGATAGCAATAATCTTGGAACGTCAATCATCATCATTATTATCATTTCGTCACCGTCATCACGCATTCCCACTCCGTAAGCCCATTCTAATTAAGCCGATAGATTTATCAGATATGGATGCATTAGAGAGATTTTGACTAGTGTCGAAGCGTGCGTATTCCCGTAACTTTAGTTTAAATTCAAGTAGTAAAGAACTTGCAGGCCACCTGATGGTAAGTGGTACCGCCCATGAATCTGTAAACATTTTCAGTTAGATATTCTACCTTAAGTCAGTCACTGATGACCTATCACTATGTTTGAGATTGAATTATACGTAAATCGGTAATCACTTTCTACAGTCATAGGCCCACAGTAGGATTTTCTCCTTTGTCGTGGGTGCCATGGACACACGAATACACAAACACCCAGACCCAGAACAGAAATATAAATTCATCATACACATTTTTGTCTGGCCGGGGATCGAACTCGGGACCCACTGCGTGTCAGACCGGTATGGTGACCGCTCCGCCACGCGGGTCGTCATTCCAGCAAAACGAAAGAACTGCTTTACGCCAATAGCTGTGGAATCGTCAGCTGACTTTCACTAAGATAATCTTAGTCCTCGGAAGTAGCTTCGTATCTATGTTTGATATCAGATGAAACCCCTGTTCTATAGTGTTCTATAATGTTTTGAGTTGAAAGCTCTTCGGCGGCAGTACCATTTTCACATTTTTTTATTAGGTTCGTTTATGTAGACACTACTTAAACAAATTTCTTTCAACTTCGTCAAAGTTGATCGATTCTGATCGATTGTTTGATGACGAAACCACGACCGGTCGATCTACAATTTCATTCTCGTGATAAATTAAGCTCATTTTAAGGCGGATATCTATAGTATTAACCAATAATCGGATACGAATTAGTGTCTCGTTATCACTGAAGAGATTACGTTCAACGGGTTGCGTAAGGCGTACGCCGCCATCTTGGATTGGATGGTTGTACTGCAACTTATATACAGATTATACTAGCTTTTTTTCGCTTTGGACCGCTTCGATTACATTTAGTACGGTAAATATCCTATGTCCTAATCCAGATCTTAAATTAACAGTATGTCAAATTTCAGCGAAATCCTCCCAGAATATTTTGCGTTAAAGAGTGACATACATACATCCTGAAACTCTTGCCTTTATAATAGAGACAGTAAGAATAAGATTCCGTTATATTTTACTTTTTGCTAGCTCTCTATAATCTGTTACCGAGTAATACAGAGGACAATTATAGACAATCTTCACTGAACCGAGACATGCCAATCAAAACCAAAATTGGTGCTATTTAATTAACGACGAAAGTTTCGCCGTGACCATGATCCATGTAATTGGGTCGAAATGTGGGCAGTAAAGATATTAAAACCGTGTATTTTGAGTAACAGTAACATATTAAAAAGTATAAATTCCACGATAAATATTATCTTAGATTAATAATTATAAATTCTATAAAATTGGTGGTGCTCTTTGAGAATTTTCCTATTTTTGGACAATTTCGTCACGCGGTCTTTTTTATAAGTAACTGTTACAGATATATGTTACACCCCTATCATATCTGTGAGAGAGGTACTGCTGGCAATCCCTACCTATTATAAAAGCTAGTCTAAATTGTAACAAATATACGTATCCTTATATTAACCACATTTTAACCTTTTAATATGATTCGATCACCGTCACAAATATTTCTAGTTTTGCAGTTATTTTGTTTGGGCAAATTGTTGTAAATCTGATGATTACGACCACGTAAAACCCCTTCCTTACCCAGTAAGTGATCAATCAACATCAGATGGATCGTGAGCTCAATTTTAATCTTGTATATAAGAAAATAACTTACAATATGAGCACTTTAAGGGACAACAATACACTTGGCGAATGTGTCCTCTAATAATTACATACAATGCCTAAACAATCCCAACAGAAATCGAACTCCAACCGTGCAAAAAGACAACTAACAGTTAGTCCGTTGTAAGCAAAGAAAAACTCTGGTCTGACTTGTTATGAAAATCTCTAGCGTGGGCCGACCACTTATCGTGCCATAGAGTTAAGGAAGAATTGGAATTGGGCAAAATTGAGAATCTGGAAGAATAGAACTGACAATATATTTATTGTATATAAATGCAATATAGGATGTATGTAAAATGATAGTGTGTCCTTGTGTGTCGGCTCATAACTCAACCACGCAAGAACCACTGGTCCGATTTACATGTAACTTTGCATGGTTGTATATTATTTACCTGGTTTACTCATAGGCTGCTGTTGATTAAGATTCTTCGCACTATTTGAAAAAGGCGACTATATTTATGTCGCATAGCGAAGTACGCGTATTTCAGCTAGTATCATATATATTTACAGTTATTAATATCATAATTAAACTGTGTCTTTGTTTAATTAAATCCAACTCTACTTTTACTACTTTCACTAATCAAGGTATGCAAGTTAAAGGTATATCACATTTTTTAACTAGGATTAAACCGCAGGACACAGTTGATATCCAATAAAAAGCCATTAAATATAAGCAAATCAGTTAACAGTTTGCAAGATCAAGAACCTATCAATATCACACGATTTATGAAAATCAATTACCACCGTAATGTTTACGGATAATTATATTCAAATTCGGTTTGACGTGCCTTACACATACAATTTAGACTTAATTAAATATAACATAACAGCGATACATGAGTAATCCGGATGCAAAAAATAAATCAATTTCGATGTGAGTAAATTATTTGCATTCTAGACTTTTGATTTTTAGGGTTCCTTGGTAAAAAACGAAAACCTATCACTAAGACTCCGCCGTCCGTCTGCCCGTCTCGTCACCAGACAGTATCTTATGAACCGTTAGAGCTAGACAGTTGTAATTCTCACAGATGATGTATTTCTGTTCTTGAAAATATTCAAGAAGGAGGGGGTGGGGTTCCATACAATAAACGCGCATTTTTTACTCGATAGAAGGTAGAAGCTGGAAATTATCTATTAATTTCAGTTATTGTATAATATTAATGACAATGATGTTTTTATTTCAAATTATAAAGATATTGAATCTTGAAATTGTCTTTATTAATACTATTAATTTCAATTATTGTATAACATTAATGACACTAATGTTTTAAATTAAAATTATAAAGATGTTATATTGCAATACCCTATCAGGGTGCAAACATTAAATTGTAAGACCTGACTTAGAAAATAAGCATGAGCAATAAAGATTTTGGATTTGAATTTGAATATTCACATTACATAAATAATTCGATTAATATAAATAACTGTTTAAGAGGGGCTCCTATACAAAAAAACGAGTCTATTATAAATAATTGTACGGAACACTTCGTGCGCGAGTCCGACTCGTCCTTGCCGGTTTTTATTATAATATAGTTAATCACGCGAACCTCTAATTAGTGGGGGTCGTTGAACTTTGAAGGCCAAAATTTGCTTAATTACCGACCAAATAGATATTTACTTTTATAGATTTATAACTTTCAAATGTTTATTAAAAAGTTGTTCGGGATACGCGTTATCTTTTATTTATCTTTCGTAAAGATATGTGAATTTTTTTCCGGTATGCAAGAGTCACTATCTTTTACCGAATTCTTTTACTAACATTTTACTACTTTAAGAAGAAATACACATGAAAAATCTTTAACTGGGGCTATCATAAGATGGGTTCATTTACTTCTATGTTTAACATGACTACCCCCGTGGCCGAGCGGTCACCATACCGGTCTGACGCGCAGTGGGTCCCGGGTTCGATTCCCTGCCAGACAGAAATATGAATGATGAGTTTAGATTTCTG
>DWNE01003537.1:0-16535 GCA_018249875.1 Cecropterus toxeus
TGAAATGAAATGAAATGAAATGAAATGAAATGAAATGAAATGAAATGAAATGAAATGAAATGAAATGTCTTTATTTTATTTATTTTGCTGAAATATGTATGGCGTAGATGCTTCCAGAGTGATACACAAAGAATGACCAACTTTAAATCCATTCTTCGAATACATACAGGTGCATTAATCAACCTATGTCGGGTTATGACCTTTTAGGATAATTAATGGGTACGCGAGGCGCCCGCGATGACATTTTTGGATATCCCTCGGGAACTTGCGCTGATTTATAGGTTGTACTTTTACACGGTGTTGCGTCTGCGAAAAAGTGTTTCTCCAATTTTGTGTTGTAACAATATTAGGATGCTACAAGTGGGTTAACAAAAAGTAGATAGATAGATAGATATAAGTAGAGAATTTTCAGTCTATTTGATAGTAGGTGGTTAATGCCGCACGTGTACTATATTGAAGTATATTTTATGAACCTATATTATATTATACTGGAGTAGTTGCACCAGTGATCGACACTTTAAGAAGGTCGTGTGTTTGTTTCTAAAATTAAGAGTATTTTAATCGTGTCAAAATAAAATTTACATTAAATACGTTAAAATATATTCTACAGATATGAATAGGCTGTACTATTTTTTAAATATGTAGAAAATAGGTATACTAGTATTAAATCCTAAAAAACAACAAATATTATTGAATTCTCTAGTGATCGACACTAGAACTCCATTATCGACACCTCGTAATCGACAATACCCAGTTTTCGATTATTAACCAGCAATGAGTGCCTGTCAACGGCGTAGCTACCGGATGGCTAGATCAAAAGTAAAAGGGGATTTATACTTATTTTCGTGAATTACAGAAAAAAGTGTTGATCACTGGTGCCACTACGCTAGTGCTATATCTACGTATTTTCCTTTTAGACCATTAATCAAATACATTTGTTTCAAAGAGTATCGTATCGGATAAATCTTTGAAGGCGAAAAGAATTTCAAGGAAAGTCATTGTAGATAAAGCTCAGCAAAGTTGTTCAAAGTTGTTTAGCAAATTTGTTTAAGGAAAAATTATGATATGCTAGACTTGCGCTTTATTTTTATCAACATTGCGCAAGAAAATATTGTGGGCAATATACTTAAAGACTGAATAAAGTTATTTAGAAATCACATGGAGGAGGAGACCAACTGGTTTCCTCCTTCATGTGATTTCTAAATATCAATACAGTTGTTTCAATTTTCAATTTCAATTTTCAATTCTCAATTTTCAATTTTAATCAGACACTTTATTGATATTTCTAAATATCAATAAACTGTCAATTTAACTGTTTTCATAACTATGAAAACAGTTAAATTGACAGTGCCATAGACAGAATATAAAGGTGAAAATTAAATTGACAGTAATTTTCAATTCGTCTGTAGTTTTTTTTTTTTCGACTTCGGGACTATGCACTTTGTACTGTGTACGTAAGAAACCAACATATATTTAATTAATTTTATTGGTTTTTGGTGACATTGATTTTCGGTTTATATTTTATGTTAAAAACTTTTTTGTTTAATGTTTTAACGATGTTACTAGCACAATACACTTATTATGACATGATATTGACTCGTATTTTTTTCCTAGACAAAATAACACTCTGTCATAATCACAATTCTAACAGGATTATGTCGTTGCAGGCAAACCCAGATGAGAACAGACTGCCCGTTGTGTCCCACTCGTCTCCATGTGAGTAATATACCTTTTTCTTTCCTTATCTATCTTTTTTCGGTCATACATCACTCACGCTTGACACATTCGGTGCCCTGCTTACTTCCAAAGTGATGTTAGATATTTTTCGTTTCGCTACGGATCTGTATAACGATGTCTTTCTTCTGTACAGAAGAGACTTACTATAAATCAAACGTTCACAGTACTTAATTAAGACCTTAATATTTGTCTATTAATTGCATGTGAAAATCATAATCCTTATTTATATTTTGGTAGCCATACTTTCTAAAACCATAATTTATTGTAATTTAAGTGTTTCCAAATAAAATAAAATAATACTTTTGGTATTAATTAATTATACTAGGGAATGATGAATGATAGATTGTCAATTGTTTTGATGACAGAAATTTTTGGTTCAAAATTTTATTTAGATGTATAGACGTCTAAATAAAATTTTAACCCCAAAACTTATACGTAAACATATATTTTGATAGGTCACATAACATGGCCATCTTTCTTTGATAAAAATATGCATACTTGAGGAATAGGTTATATATTTGAGGACAAATGTGGCGAAGCGGTCTTCATATTAGTCTGACATGCAGTGGGTTCCGGGTTCGATCCCCGGCCAGACATAAATTGAGATTTCGCGTTTGGGTATGGAGGTATATTCTTTGTGTGTGTCCATGGCATCACGACGCAGGAGAAAATCCTAGTGTGAAGCTTTGAGTGTAGAAAACATTAAAGCGTTATATTAACCAAAAGTTAGATTTATTTCTTAGAAACAGCGCAACATTCGTCCTTCGCCACAATCAAACAAAGGGCTTTACAATACAATTAATAATAAAAGGTATTGAGACAATAATCATTTTGAAGCATTAAATTTAATAACGCTAAGACATTGTAGAATTACAATTATGATAGAAACACTTAAAGGATATCAGGCGCTACAGACAAATGCTTTCAACTTAAAGTAATTCCAAAGATTTAAACTGAATTCACGATACCTATTTCAGATTACATCGGCCAAAACGGAGATAAAGGAGATGCTGTAAGTACAATAATTGTTTTAGAACATTATATCTTATAGCTAGTACTTATCTGTCCCCATTATTTAGTACTTTAATGGAATAAAATTGTAATGAAATAATATTCAGATATAATAGAACTAAGGTATGAAAATACTAGTAATGAAAGATACGACTAATTTGTTCTACTGTTTACTTTCAAAGACATATAACGAAACTGAATAAATAACTCGTTAAACTAAACTAATGTTTATTTAGACAAGATTTAAACTTACGTTATTTGTAGTTACATATTTACAAGATTATTATCATTTTAAACAAATGTGGTACGAGTTTATGGCGCTCCTTCAAAATAATTTTGGAGTCTGGTATATGTGTGCGAATGATGACGTGCGAGATACAGTAGTTTGCGTGACGCATGTGTGAAGTAGGCAGTGCTTTCACATGCTCTGTAATTACAGTAGATCCACTGTATTTTTAAATTTTTACTGTATAGTATTATGGGTCATTTACAGTGTACAGTAAAAATTTGTTTCAATTATGATCGAGGAATGACCTTACTTTTTGTCGTCAAATTGCACAAATCCAGGGAAAATACACTTTTCTAATTTATCGTCGACGAAAATGTGCCTTAAATATTTTATAAAACCTCATCAACTGTAATTTTGTAAAAAATAACTTTTAATTTTAATGGGAGACTACCGTAATTTTATAATCACGACCTGGAAGCACTGAAAGTAGGTAGTATACAGTTGACAAGTAATTTTCATTTGTCTCCAAAACCACAGACCAAATACATGCAATTGTTTACTTTTTGGATATACATTGCAATGTACATTCCACATTTACGTTTCTGTATTCAACCATGACTTTCAATGTTCTGTACATTAATGCGAAAGTGTAAACAACGATTGTTTTATCGTAATATACTCGTAGTAATAATAATGTATTTCACCATTCAAATATCAAACTATTATACATCATCAATTTTGTTTACATTACTCTAGAAAGTAAATAGAATCTAGTTTATTTTGGAATTGAAATTAAATAACTGAACTAGATTTTTTATGTGATTAAAGCAACTAATTTCATTCGTAATACATAATTATACGTATAATATGTAGCACAGCAAAATAATCACTTTAAACTTAAATTATAAATGTTTTCATTAAAAAATAAATAAAAAACTACGGACAATGTGCACAAAGATTAAGTCTTGCAAAGCAAACTAATGTCGGCAGAACAAAACCTTACATAGTCACTTTAGACAATATTATATTTATAATAATGATCATATACTTTTATCCACTTATTTTATGCATCTGTTTGTATAACATAATTTGTAACATAAGCTTGTAAACATTTGACCATAGCGTAATCTTTTTAGGTCCAATTCTCCTATATTTAAATAATACCAAGACAGCTAAAATCGCAGAACCCACTTCAACTCGATCGGAGCTTAGGGATACAATGGTTAAAATACCAGAATATACATTTAAACCCGTTGTATTGTCCAAACGGGGGTCAGTGAGACACAAACGGAGCATTGAGTACATCCGGAGCAAACCTGAATGTAGGCTTGGACTTGGGTTTTATGCAAACTTATTCAGAGATTACCAAAGCCGTAGATTGTGGGCTCGGTACTTGAGCGTTGAACCTGCCTAAGCCATGTAACAATAGCCTTATAAAGCCTGACATAAATACATTTCTAAGTATATGGCGTATATTAATCAAGTGTTGCGTCTGATATCAGTTTGGCTATGTTACTTGTACCTTTTAGGGCATTTGTATGTTATTGTATAAGTTGTAGGAGTCACAGCAGAAGGTTGATAATATAGTTTATTGGAACAACATATCTAAAAATATATTTCAAATAAATATATTATCATGATCGAAAGATTGTGCCGATCTACATCAGATACTTATGAATGATACGATACAAAAAATGTAGTATACAACAAAGTCGCTTCCCGCTTTCTGTCTTTAGTATGTTTAGATCTTTAAAACTATGTGCGTATTTAGTGCTTTTTTTATAGACAGAGTGATCAAGAAGAAGGTTTATATGTATAATACATGTCTAATATCATTAAGAAACAATGCTCATTTTATAGGTTTCTTATGTGATGTTGTAAATAAATACATAGTTTTATGACAAAAAGCTGTGAACGTTGTATATAAAGACGTTTTGTAGCATATTTAATGTCGTATCGTATCAATAAATAAATTATATCAAAATTTCGGAAAATGTTATCGACCAGTAATTTCTATTGCTAGAATAGAAATATATTCTAAATTTATAATTTGACTAGCTTTTACCCGCGGCTTCGCTCTCTTTAACTAAAATAATAAACTTGCACCTAACCTTAAAACTTTAAATAGTTTTGGTATCGCTTGTAAGTGACAGAACATATTTATATGAAATATATATATAGAGAAATACAAAGCAGCTGAAGCTATAGACAATAACATATTAATTTGAATGCTTTGAAGTTGCTAGATTTTAATTTTTTTACCAAAACAATCATGTCAGCCAATTTTTTTTCTATATTTCTTTAATGAAAAGTATCCTATGTTTTTTCTAATACCACTAGAAATATGTGAACAAAGTTTCAACATAATCTGTTGAGTATTTTTGGCGTGAAAGCGTAACAAACTAACTTTAATTCACCTTTATAATATTAGTAGGGATAGGGAAGTAGGGATACGCTATGAAACTTATGTTTAATCGGTCACGCACTTAAACGATTTTTTGTCTACAAAAATCTATTTCTAATCAATTTCCCTAAGAAGGTCAGTCCAACATCGCGTGATAAAGACGATATTGAGTATCGTGAACTTGTCTACTGATTTATCACAGATAATGATCTTAATCGCTTTTGTTACTTCGCCTATGAATTGTTTACACAAAACCCAATGTCGGCTGTTTTTGTGGACATACTACTAATCATACTTATATCATAATAGAGCAAGTGGTAGAACCAATGTAGTTCGACCGGAGAAGTATCACCGCCACACTCATTTCAGCGTGAACCAGTTCTTGCTTTCCGGTGGAAGGATGTGGTTGCCAACTCATATAGGAGGCGAGCATCTTACTCTTCGGGAGTGGCAACGCATTTGTGATCGACTTCAGATAGAACCCCTGATCTATATAAAGTTGCTTACAGATGTCCATGGGTGGCAGTAATCACATAAAATTTTTGAATCTACTATAATTACAGTTTATCGTCTAGGAAATTAAATAATACCTACTTGCTAATTTGAAAGTTAACAAATGAAAATGCTTGATGTCCGTGCGCACTCAGTTACTCTTTAAAATATGAGCAAAATTTTGCAAAACAACCTCTATTTCGCCTTAGGTCTATTTAATTCTCATTGTCCTACATATCGTATAGGCTATAGAAATAGTTTGAAATATTATTCTATTTTTAAAGTCAGGGTTCCAGATCATACGTTTAGGTCATAGTTTCATTATTTCAGTAACATCATAATTTGTATTAATTAGTTGCAGTATACAGTTAAGTGCAGTATCACCAGATATTTTGTTCTTGAATAAATGAAGAAACTTGTGTTTATTTCCCTAGCAGTCGCTATCCGGACACTGTAGATGCAGTCCAAACGACATCTCGCACCTTCTAGGAGCGATACCCGATCTTAAAGGACCACCAGGACCTCAAGGTCCGACTGGAGCCGATGGAACAACTGGCGCGCCAGGAAAAACGGTGACATTTATTATGAACTTCCTAACCTGATACATTTTTTTATTTGTTAAAAAACATTGTTTTAACTTATAAAAAATATTATTGTACCTGTTAAGTATTATTTCTGTATTTTTTAAGAAAATTTTTACAATTCAAGTAGTTAAATAATACCGTAGGAACAAAATACAGAAAAAATGGTTTCATGTAAAATAATTTAAAGCAAAAAAAATACAGATGTAAATTTTTAAGGTAGAATTCTTTGTGTTTCGACTTCGGACGTATGATGCTTAAGAACCAATATCATACATTTCTATGCATTTTTTCTGTTTTAATAAACGCATTTTATTTTAGGGACAAATGGGCGAACCAGGACCACCCGGACCCCAAGGCCATAAAGGTGAGAGGGGAGAGAGAGGAGAAGCGGGTCCTCAAGGCGCCGAAGGGCAGCCGGGTCCCAAAGGAGAGCCTGGAGCAGATGGTACTCCAGGGCAACCTGGGCCTCAAGGACCGCCTGGGCCACCAGGGCCCGTGGCGTCAGCTCTCATAGTAAGTAATATTTAGAAGCAAGTTAGTAACATTTTAGTAAAAAAAGACAGGAAATATTTCACCGTTTATTTTACGACTATGAAAATTATGCTTTTATAATTAGGAAAAACGTTCCGCTTATTAAGGAGAGCAGAATAATTACATTTTTATAAAACTTAGAACAGCGCCGTATTTGGTAAAATGTTCACAATCTGTATAATATGACGTACAGGAAAAATAACGATTGAACGTATTCCAAACCCACCAACTAACCAGTGTTCCCAAGAAGTGGTAATGCAGCTTTAATCGGCTTCAGGTAGAACTATTGTTCCGTACGGAGATAGTTAGAAGCAGTTATCATTTACCATGAAATAAATGTATGCTCGCTTCAGTCCATAAAAATATGTAAAAATTAGTGGTACGTAATAATACTGAAAAGTACACTTTACTATTAATTAACGACTATGACGTAGCTAATCTAATGGTAAGCTTAGATCAGTTTATAGTACAGAGTATGCAATGGAGTGGCATTAAAAAGGTTCTGAATTTGAGGAAATGTCTTTCATTAGTGTCTTCGCAAAATGAGGTTGAAACACAAAAGTAATAAAGAAAAGCCTGACCCGGTTCTGAGACATTAAAGTGTATTAAACGTAATTAATTATCTCAGGTACAGTAAGTGCTGGAAATTATTCAGCACTCGTGACCGGCATTTTTAACATAAATCGTTTTCAACATAAATTGTTTTTAACATAAATCGTTTTTAGTATAAACTTTGTTTTATACTGTAACACTTACGGTAAGAACTCTTTTGGTTAAAACTTTAAAAGTTTAGTAAAATACCTATTACTTTTATTTTATACATAAAATGATAAAGAAAACGTTTCAGATTATTTTTAAAATCAAAAATCGACTAGTAATTAAAAAGAATCATCTGGTACAAAGTTTTTGAGAATAGTTCCAAGTCTACAAAAATACAATATTTTCTAAACATGGAACCTAAACTGGTATTCATTTTATAAATATTTAAGTATTAAATTTATACAGCTTCAATAATAGGTCCATAAAAACGATAAGAAATGGTAAGCCAGAATTTATTGATATTTAGAAAAATTCGATAATGCCCACGTATGTACCGAGTTCAAAAAGTTTTTACCTGATATTAAATGTTTGCACAAGACCCTGATTTTGGGATCAAAACATCTTATACTATTATCTGAAACAAACTGCTATCTCTATGTGAAAATGTAACTTAATTGTTTCCGGAATAAGTTTGTTCAAACAGTTTATTACAACAAAAACAGCATGATAGATGTTTATACATATTTTTACAGATAACTGACCTGATTTATTTTTACTCTTACGTGCACTATTTTTTTTATTTTAATATAATTTTATGATAAGTTCATGGCGCAATTTTCGAAACACGGGAGCACACCTATTTCTGAAAGATAACAGCAGTTTGAAACCCTACTCTATTGTAGTTTAGTTAAGGACAGTAAAGTAAAAAAACTATATTTATATAAATATCACACTAAAACCTTGCCATATGTATGTAACGTGTTGTTCATAAAACAAAGAACTAAATATGTTTCTCAACTGTACTGAGAACAAAATATTAAAACCAATCACAATTTCGAATACAATTAATTTCGGGTTATTGCAAACATTTAGTACAAATCAGTATTTACCTGAAAAGATAAACACTTAAAGCTATTGTTTCGAATTATCTTCTTTGCACAACAACAGTATCCTTCGTAAAAAGCCTTCTCACCTTTTAAGTTTTAAGGTACACAAAACCATAGATAAAATTATTTATAAACATAGAACTAAAACGAAACATACGAAACGAAACAGAAAAATAATTTGTATATACAGCCAAGGCAATGAGAAAGTTAAAAAAAAAGATTGCGTGTGTAGGAACTTCATTTACATATTAGTGTTTATATTAGGTGTAATATTCAATATGTATATGTATTTGCAAATAGATCAATCTATCCTATTACCTACACCTATACACATACATTCACACCAAAACGTCTTACGCACATATACACCTACATGTCTTTCCCATCTAAACGCCACACATCCCTCCGTAATTGTTTCACATATCCTCGTAATAAATTGCTCATCGCGAATTTAAATGCAGGAATCAACGGGATTATATGGGTCCAGTAATCGCGGGATCGCCGGCCCGCCAGGCGAGAGGGGACCAATGGGCCTCCCGGGACCTCAAGGAGAACGAGGATACCAGGGGAATAAGGGCGAGAAGGGATTACACGGAACCAAAGGCGACAAGGGCGAACGGGTGAGTACATGAATAATAAATGATGATGATTATGACAAGTTGTTTGTGTTTGAGAAAATCACATTGGAATGGTCCAAGCTTGATTACATGTTAAATTGTTGAATTTCATTGAACATTCAAGTGAATAAATATTTTACGTCGTACAAATTGCCTATCCTTACTCTATGTACGTGTAGGGGCATACATACATACATGTATGTCTGTAAATATTTCAATAAATGAGTATTTCTGTTGCTTACAGTAAAGATTGTATGGTTGAAAACTTTTAATTTACTTAACAAAATATTTACGTACGTGATACAGTTTAAAAATACATTGTTGTTACATCTAAAATGAATAAATTTAAATCAACTACCATGTTGTAATTTGTAAACAGTTTATAAATACATGTATCTGTTAAGAAACCTCATTTATCACGATTGATGAACGAAGTTAAACAACAAGCCGCAAGATTTGTATTGAAAACGAATTATTTGTAATATACTTATCAATTTCCGAACTTTTTCCTATAACCTCCCCCATCCACCTCACTCCGTCCAAATAGGAAGTAACCTATTTCCGCCTTACGTTTGTCAAATTGACAACTTCGAGTACGAAAATGTTACCTAAACAACGAGCGCTCAAAGAAATCCGGACGAGCTTTTTTCCCGCCGATGGAACTCTTGTAAATTATTTAGTCTACATCTTAATATAAACAAATATGAATTGCACGTATGAGGAGCACAATCGCCACAATTATTCCCGAATTACTACCTCACATATAAGGCAACCATTTCAGTCTTTAGCAGTAGTAGCAACGTATCCATGATCAAGATACATCCTTGTTCTATATGAAATAGGTTAGACCTTTCCATGAGCGGCAGTGACATGTGGTCACTATTTATATAGCATGCTCATTTGTTCCTTATGTGTATTTGTCGAAACAGGTATTTATCGTTCTTGTCTTTCCTTTTCAACACTAAAAGAGGATTTATTTTCGTGCACGCTCTCGTGTTTTGGAGGGCATGCTAAGCTTCAGTCCTGATTGTTTTTATTGAATAGGTGTGTAATAAGTTACTGATTTATTCCGAATTTTGTATAATTTGAATCCTCACTATCCTCACCATAAACACTTTTGTCTTCAGTGCAATTTTTTGACGACCGGACCTGATACACATTACACTTATATTACACTTAATAATAATAACATATAATTATTACACTTAACACTTGACGAACGTCGGAAGGTCCAATGATCACCTCAAAATCAATATAATATTCCGTAATATAACCGTTAGTGCCGATACCAGAGTTGTAACGATTTGTATTTGTGGATATTATGTAATACGTCATAATTATTATTAATTTACCCCCTTTTCGTTTAGTATTTCGCTCGGTAGGAATTTACTAGCTGTCATTTCTTACCATACCTTACCATATTTTCAGGCACCATTTAAAAAAATTATGTAGCCTATGTCGCTTTACAAACTGACATATTTCAAAAGATATTATAAAGATATTTCATATCTTATAATCCGTAAAGCCGCTTGGGCCATAAAAATGGACATACCTACGAACAAACACACATACATACTCTCGAAAAAAAATACGCTACTTCTGACGAAATCGGGTAAAAAAGATTGCATTAACGAGTTCTTTAGCTCGTAATTAAATATAACGTAGAAATATTCGGGTTATTATTTTAATTACATGAGTTGTTAGAATACGTTACAAACAATTACAGTTATGATTTTAATTGAAATAGGTCGTAATAACAGGCAATGGTAATTATTGCTTCTATTATATAAATTTCCCAATTATGCGTAAAGTAATTTAATAATAAATTTACCCAAATTTTCTTAGAAACTAGATATAAGTTGTGAATTTAGGCTTCGCGTATATAAATGAAAACAGATGGCAGGATAGACAGACGGACGGACGGACGGACAGACAGACATGACAAATCTATAAGGATATTTTTTGCCATTTGGCTATGAAACTCTAAAAAAGGAAAATACTATATTGGTTTAACGGGTAAGTTGTTTTTTCAATCAGAAATAAAGATTTTGAAACTATTTTTGCTGTAGGCGATTCAATAATTTTTGATCTGTGTAGTAGGTACTAAAACAGTCCTTTAAAATGCGTGTAATAAAATTAAAACAAATAGAACAAATTATTTATTTCACGTTTTGAAAACCGATAAACAGTTGTTGAGTTAATTGAACATGGTTGTACATTTATAAAGGTAGGTTTTAACGAGGAAACTATAGAACATGTCATCCATTTAGTTCTCTTGTTCTGTTATCCTATTCTCTTATTTTCTCATTGTACTGTTATTATCGTCTTTACTATGCTTTTACTATTTTTCATGATGATTATTTCCTTTTATTATACCAATGTTGATTGTATGGCAAAAAATAAATTTGACGCAATTATTCGTGTGAAATAAATCTATACTAAAATTATAAATAAATTAGTTGACGGTGACGCTGAAAAAATAAATAGGGAATCTAATACTATCTCTCGAAATTATCTCAATAGTTACAATGCTATTCATTTCTTCTAATTTTTAATTTACAATATACAAAAGGTTAGTAATAAAATATTACGTCGGCTGTCTTAGATATGAAAAAAATATTCAAGCAACTATTTTAATAACCTTCAACTACGTCATACGTGAGTTATACAAAGGCCGCGCAGAAAAATGTATTAATAAAACACCTACAGCCAACTTTGTGCCGTGTCTTTCACAATGCTCTCTACTTGGCATTACACGGCAGAATTTCAAAGCGGCCTTTTCCGCACTAACATAATGAGACACGCCAGCTTTTATACATATACGTTTATGTCATTATGAAACATTATTTTAACGTAAAAATAGGCAACAAAAATTTGGAAGCCGAAAGAGATTACGTACGAGGAAAACGCTTAGCGAGAACGTTGAAATCAAAGCGAAATCTCACCGGCCGTCGCGTCGCTAATTTAGTAGGCACCTATGTGGAAAATAAACTTGGTCCTAATGCAATAAGCGCCGGTTTGACCCTCGTAACGTGACGTTATGTTACCTACGACCCGTGAGCTTATAACTGTGTTAACCCTGCAGGGTTACGTGGGTCTACGAGGCCCACATGGCGCTAAAGGGGAGCGAGGGCAGGCCGGCCGGGATGGCACACCCGGACTACCAGGCGCGCACGGCCGACCCGCCGAAAAGGGCGAGAAAGGTAACAAACTAACTCAACCATCAAATTTTATGTTTCACTATGCCCCTTATTTATGCGTGGAGAACGTTCGCAAGATTTTTAGGGCTTTATAGCAACGATTTGGAAAATCTTTATTTCTCTCCGCTGGACCCTTGAGATACAGGCTCCGGAATGTGCGTGAGTACTGGTATTATTTATCGTTGCACTTTCTTTTTAGGGTTCCCGCGTTGTGTTACGAACGGGGGTATTACGCGTTTTATTTCGCTCCCCTGGGAATTCAGCGTTTTTATGGTCTTAGGTGAAACGTAAAAGGTGTACATCAACTCCGGAATTGTCAGTTTATTTATCCTTTACCGCACCTTTTATTGTTCGAGCTAAGGAAAGTTTTTAGTCAGTCTAATGTACGACACCTATTGTTGCTGACTACTACAAAATGTTCTCAAGAATGCTCAAATAATCATATTGCATTACAGTTTAAGGTTACTTAATTGAAATGAGGCCCGTTTTTCATGTGGAGAACTTGTACTTGGGTAAATTCCCTGTTCACTCGAACATGGAACAATTTAGTTAAATTTATATCTGAGTCTGGGTGCTTATTTTTTTGTGGTACTCGTGGGTCACATAAAAATAGGAATAACAGGTCAGGAGAGTGTCGTTAAATTTGTTTTTCATTCATAATGTAATGCTGTACATATTTTCTGAATAATAATAGCAGTATGTGTTGTTCTGGTTTGAAGGGTATACGTGGATTACAAAAAGTTTCGAGGTACCATCACACCTATTGCTTGTCGTAGAACCTGTGTAGTTCGACCACGGAGGTACCACCGCCACACCTATTTCTAGCATGAAGCAGGTCTTGCGTTTGGTTGGAAGCGTGTGGTTGCCGGCTCACTTATATATGAGGCGATCATCTCAGACCTCGGGAGTAGCAACGCATCTGTGATCGACTTGTTCTTACGTATTCTATACATATAAGTTGCTTACACATGTTCATGGGCAGCAGCAGCCACTTACCATTAGGTGACTCATTTGCTACTTTAATTTTATGAAAAAAGTCCACTTAAACGCAAACTGCAGCAACACATCTGATAGAGCTTAGGTTTGCAGTGTCTGATAGAGCTTAGGTTTGCAGTGCAATCCATGGCATCAATAAATACATGGGTAGCATGAGTTGCTTTTTGGTCTCTATGACTAATAACAGCAGTGTTTAGTGCTGCTATATTATGATATTAAGGGTTTGGTACGGATGGCATACTTATGAGGCAGCTAGCATCTAACATTTTACTCAGTCTTTATCAGTAGCAACGCATTTTAACAACCTCAGATAAGTTTCTAATCTTACATAATATTTTTTTCCTTGGTGATGGGGAGATTGGGGATATCAGGTTGACTGAATGCTCCTTTGATACTTCTGTTCCTATTGAATAATTGAATAACATAAATATATTGTATATATTTTAATTAAATTTAAAATTTAAGTAAGTAACACTACTAATAGTTATTGTTACTAAAAGAATGACTCTTTAGGAGCTCGAGGCCTTCCGGGACCGCCAGGACCACCAACAACTGTAGCTGTGTCAGAAAACTCTATCACTGATGTCTCGCAGTTAGGTAAGGTATTTGTTACTATGATGTTATAATTATACTGCTTAATTAGATATACATAATAATTTATCTGATTTTTTCTGTAACTCGTTTGTTTTTATCTTCACTTATGTCAAAATCAGCGTTTCTTTTATATTTAGTTTAAGGATTTGATGCATCATTCAAATTATACTTTTTGTCATTTTAGTTTAGGGATGATTGGCTTAAAACATCTTGTCATCGTTAGGCCTGCTTTTTACTTATTCGTTTTTATATTTGTTTACAAATAACACATAAACATCGCGCGCAAATGTTAAATCACCTATAATGAAGTTTTTAACAAGCAAAACACGACATGTTTTGAATTCTTTTTAACGAAGCTAAGTTGAATACATTATGATATGTTATTAAAACAACACAAGAAAAACATGTATTTGCAACAAGTTGATTTTTAACAAACTTTACTAATGAAAACATTACGGTTAGGAATATGTTAAGCAAGTTTTTTACGTCATATTATTTTCTTTGTAAATAAAAATCAATTATTCAGTTTGTTTTCTATGAGTCCCGAAGCCATTGATCAGATTGCGATGAAACTTTGGTTTGGTGTTTTCAAAACGCTCGCAAAGTTTTTTAGGTTAAATATTAAATTTAAATATTGTTCTGTGAATCAAGGTAATATTTAAGTAAAAAAAAGACGTTTTGTTAACTTGCCTTTGTTTATTATAATTTACGTGGATGCAAAGCATGCCAGGTGCAACTCGTATTTATTAATTTTACATTAATTTAATTGGCATTTTTTTATTGAATATAATATCGCAAACGAGTATCTAACTCGTTAATTTCACACCAACTTTCCTAACCACGTAACATTTGTTTCTTGAGTCAACAATTGTTCTTTCCACACATTAATAACAATCCTCATTCGAGTCATTATGAAACTTTGCGTGAATTGAGGTCGCCGGATATAAATTATTTAACGCCCAGAACCCATTCTTGGTTCTTCAGTAATTATGGCAACATTTCATTGTCGAACTTCCGACTTTCAAATTATTATTCCTGAACATGGTACTAATAACTTCTGCTTTATGTGTAAAGCTGTATTCACATTTACAGACACACGTGATGGATATTACGCAAATTACGGATAGACGCGAGTTTTCATACGTAACCGCAAACGGCCGATAATCACTAGAGGTCGTCGTTAAACAAATCATACAGTGTATACGCGACTTTTTATTGTTTTGTTATTTTTCAAAGAACCGAAGTATAACAGAGTCTAATGTACTTGCCAGGAAATGCCTTGTATATGTACATCGCAAACCTAGGGGAGGTAGGGGCAGTTTAAATATAGAAAATTAATTTTTGAATTTAAAATCTGATGAGTAAGACATTATTTTAATATTTAAAAGGCGAAGGGCGCAATCTGCTTCTCCTCTGCTTTCCCTTGGTGACATCCATGTGTATATATAAGAAAGTAAAATGTTATTTAAATGCATTGACCTTTTATTAATTTTTCAGTGATGTTTTAGTTGTCTGTGAGCGGTTATAACCGTATTTATGTTATAAGAGAGGATCATAATGCTATTGAATAGCAAATTTTTAAAAGATGTAAATTCCTATTAGATCAGTACGTAAAAAATATTTTGTACCTCTTCAAACATCAACTTCAACTTTTTTTTTGTACCGCTGTAACGCTGAACATTTTTTTTCGCAAATGTCGGTCCGTGTCTGTGCGGGCCTAATTTTACGTAGTACGTATGTAATCGCGTGTATATAATGAATTCGTGTATTAATCTTCAGATGTGAATGGAGCTTTAAGCGTTAACTGAATATAAACGATATTTGTAATGTCTTAGCGCCTCGGGAGCAGCCAACCCCAACCGTGAAAGGCGACAAGGGAGATCGGGGAGAAAAGGTAATTACATAGTTCATACAATATTGTTATATACATATATGTGTGACACATTCTTCATACGTCAAATTAGGACACGTTTCGCTGACATCAATCTTACAATAAACAACCTTGTGTGCTTTCTGCCTTATACTCTGACTTTATGAGGTGTCAAGTTTTATAAAGTGACACGCGAAGACATTTATTATGCTTAAGAAACATTTTGTATTTTTACCAATTTTTATTAGTTTTGTAGAATTTAGTGTACCATGTATTAAAACATCACTAACGTATTGTATTAATAAATTTGTGTCTGCTACATGTAAAAATGTGGTATCTTATATAAAACAGATTGACTATAACAAAATATACTTAACTTTAGCAAAGTAAAGTCAAAGAAGCCTTTGTGGTTCGACTGCGGAGCACCATCGACACACCTGTTTCTGCCTAATAACAGCAGTATTAAGCATTTCTGTGTTTTGGTTTGAAGATTGGTATAAGAAAGAAATAGTTTTTTTTTATAAATATAAGTAGCAAACTAGCAAGTAGCCCACCTGATGGTAAGTGGTTACTGCCGCTCATGAACATTTGTAAGCAACTTCATATAGAACAGGGGTTCTATAT
>DWNE01003538.1:0-16534 GCA_018249875.1 Cecropterus toxeus
ACTATGGCCTAAAACTCTCTCACTCTGAGAGAAGACCCGTGCCCAGCAGTGGGACAATAATGGGTTGACGAGAACTAAAGTAAATAGCAAATTAGACAATAAATGTTTACACCAACCTAAGTTATTTTGATGATTTTTAAATTGTATAAGCTATTATAATATGTAACAAAGTAGTTTGACGACTCAAATTTGTTTAGTTGACGCAAAATTAAAAAGTATATATTTTCCAAAATTTGTAAATTAAAAATAGCGTAACTCCGGGTTCACGTAAGCGTAGCGTAGCGTAAGGGGTAGCGTAAGTCGAAGTATCACTGTAATAAGTATTTTGTGACTTATATTATAAATGCAAAAGTTGGTGAGGGTGTATGTGTGTTTTTGGATGTGTGTGTGTGTCCACACAAAAACTACGGGTCAGATTTCACTGTTTGGCAAACAGTTAATGCCCTACATTTAAAGCTAGGATTCATTATTGTGATATTAGCGGGAATAAAGTATTTTTTACTTTTCCTTTAATTTCCATAAATTAACGTTTATTTTGGATGTATCAATAGAAAATAATAACATAAATCATCAAACCGGTTAATTGTTGTAATATCTCAAATAGTTTTAAGATAACTAAAATTTATATCGTGCGAATGCTTTGTGGCTCTCAAGTGAGGAATTTGCGATATATTTGAATTTCACATATAAAAGTATGAAAAAAAGGAAATCAAAGGTGAAGAACATAGTTTGCAAGAACAATTTCAATATACCCTATACCTTTGAATTCCCTGTATTGCAATTGCGGGTGTGATCTGGTGAACTTACTACTTTACAAATTATTTTATTTATCATTACAATTGCCCGACCGGGAATCCAATCTGTTTTCTGGTCACCCTGTCACATATATGTATTAATAAGTTATAATAGTAATAGTATATTTTATTCAAATAGAAACTTTGCACACCATTAATATGGTAAATTATGAACTGTACTATGATCAAAAATGATATCTTTAGTAACCACCATTTTTGCAAATAAATATATTCATTCATTCATAATTTAAACGTGCCTAACTAACAATCTCTTAGAATATTAATATAATTTTCTGCATTTTTAACCAATTTCGTAACGAGCACATGGGCGAATTCGTGAACATATCTAACAAATAAAATACCGACTGACTTAATTTATAACGGTGCCATATAATTTATACTTAGATCTTTGGATACCACTTAATATATACTTCTTATCCTCATGCTTAATTAAAGTATCCGGCTTTAAATTACAAATTTGATTACATATTTTATCGTGTCTCAGGTCCCTATCAAACTTTTTTACCCGACTGCTTCAAAAGAAGGGTAATGTTATTGCGTATGTATGTATGTTTGTTTTTATTAACGTCAATTTCTTTACCACGCGCTACGGCCCATACGGCTTGGCGGATTGTGACGTATGACATATCATTAGAATCGTCTCAGTTTTCAAAGTTGATTTGATATAGAAAAGGCCTTGTAATTCGAGTATGATTACATTACAATTTAACACAATTATTTGACTTAAAACAAACTACTCGTTTGCTACTTCTTTGCAGTCTAAGGTAGCCACTTTTGCCAATGTCCATCTATTACCAATCCCAGAATTTAACCCGCATTTTCACACAGATGCGGTTCTATCCCTAAAGAATAGGTTGAAACATCTTTTCATTTTCTTTTTTACCACACCTCTAAACCAGAACAACGCAGACCTTACACTGATTTTAATTGAATTTTAACATTTTTTCATTTGTTCTCCGGAATGGTCATTTGTTAAAACTAACAAAACGTGCGCAGAGCGGTAAAAAGATTAATTTACGAGAATTTCACAGTTAGCGCAATTCCCTCTTAGTTATTTATGAGTAAAGCATTTTTATTGCACTAGTTTAACTTGAACAAGTTATTACAAAAGTTTTGCTGCAAAATATCTTTATCTATATTTTGGAAGCTGGTAAAACGAGTATATTTCGACCGAGGAGGTATTACCGCCACACCTGTTTCTAGCGTGAAGCATTTCCTGCATTGGAGGGGTGTGTTTGCCGGTGTAATAATCAAATTAATAAATGATTTATGATTTATGATTATGATTTATGAGTAATTTTATATGAGGTTACCACCTTAGTCCTCGTGAGTAGCAATGTATCTGTGATTGACTTCAGATGGAACCTCTGTTCTGTATGAAGTTGCTTACGGATGTCGATTAAAAATCGCTTTGTACTCTCGTAGCCCCACATTAGGATTTTCTTCTATGTCGTGGGTGCCATGGACACACAAAGACGAATACACAAACACCCAGACCCAGAAGAGAAATCTAAACTCATCATTCAGGTGTCTGTCTGGCCGGGGATCGAACCCGGGACCCACTGCGCGTTAGATCGGTATGGTAACCGCTCGACCATGCGGGTCGTTTTTGCTTAAAGTTTTTTATTACATCATTAAATACTAGTATTACAACTTG
This sequence comes from Cecropterus toxeus, assembly GCA_018249875.1. Lineage (NCBI taxonomy): Eukaryota > Metazoa > Arthropoda > Insecta > Lepidoptera > Hesperiidae > Cecropterus > Cecropterus toxeus. The sequence goes on from DWNE01003538.1 coordinate 2,473, forward strand.
CGTGAATTACTAGCGAGTAAGAAACCTTTTAGTAACTGCGATGTTCATCAAAACTATATGTTGTATTGTAACTATTGTATACTAGCATTATTGTATACTAGCTATTATTGTATACAAGCATTAACAAAATTGGTGTATTTGCAAACAGATACATCAATTTTTAATGCCAGTATTTCATAATTTTATAATTACAACATACATTTACATTACATTTTATATTACAATTTATAAGGAAATTTCGTGGCCTTATAATGCCAGTCATTTGTTTTAACGCTCAACGCTGTCGCTTGCAGCGTACCGAATGTCGTTCGAAGCGTTTGTTTCGTGGCCACCTGGTTAGGCCAAACGTCTTTCAAAGTTTTGAAGATATAAAATACAAGTAAAACGAATCACTCGTATATTCAGTACACGTGAGTCGTTAAGATTGTACAGACTCAAAAAGGCTTAAAAGTTATAATTGCCTTCATGTGTCGTTAAATCTTCACAAAGTTATATAGTTAATGTGTCTGCGTTTATGTGTATGCTAAGGTAACTTTTATTTACTAAGTGTATATGTATTGATATCTCATTTTTGTTCTCGAGGGAGAAACTTTTAAAAGGTATTCGACGCCGTGGAAGCGACGCCGGGTGGCCGTCCTCAGCACTGTGTAGGGGTCTCCGAGTTTGCATTGGAGCAACGCAACCGAACTCCTCCAAGCGCGATGCCTCGTTCGCGCTTTTTCCCGGTATTAGCGCTTGCCGTATCTTTTAGTGCTTATGACGGCATGTGACCACACATGCCACCGTCCTTCCCGGGGTCGCTTGGCTGGACGGTTCGAGCTCCCATTTTTACCGCCCGCAACCCCGTAAGCCCCTTTTAAGTCGCCTCTTACGACAGGCAGGGAATACCGTAGCCCTACTCCCGGTATTACAGGGACTATATTAATCATATCTAGTATATCGTACTTGTATATACTATACAAGTACCTATTATAGGTATAACAAATACAAATATTTTTGATCGCCTGCATCAGAAGAGGGTAATGCCATTTGAGCGTATGCATTGTATGTATGTATATACGTATGTACGTCCATTGCTCTGGGACGCACGTATATCATTATGAACAAAAATTTCGTTTTAAGCAGTCAGGTTTTTTGTTTTAATGTATTAAAAATAAAAATCAGATTTATCAAAAAGTATAAATAAACTCCCAGTGCTCTCATTTATATGTAGTTCCACGTGGCGTTGTCCTCCTTTATGTGGTTTTCATATTGTAATCGCTTGTCCACACTCCGATTGACATGTTATTAATGGATTTTGACACTAGAGAATATGCTCGTGACATACAAAGCGACCGTAGAAAGCCTTTGCATATGGATGATGCAAAGGCTTTCAATTATTCCAACAATGTAGAGCGCTGCAGCTTCGGTGCAGTGACGTGGGTCTGATCCTGACGTACCCAAAGGATAACAAAGATATAATCAATACTAGCTTAATTCATATTTATACATAAAGAAGACTAACTAATTTAGGACAAAATCATTTGTTGTTGTCATTTTAGAAGCTCTCCCTCCTCTCGCCAATAATAGAATAGGCATACTTAACCCCAAGCAAAGTTATTTACGTACTAAAGAGAGTGACAATCTAATCTTTACAAATTAATAAAATTCAAGCGTTTGTCCGTGATGCTAAAATAACTGATAATATAATATAAATTATAATAAAATTTAAAACTATCTTTAGATAAAATAAATGAGACAAATCGCTGTCCATTGAAATATACAGCAGAATATAATAGAATAGAATACTCTTTTTTTCAGATTGAAGTAACAAACGAGCATGCAGTCCACCTGATGGTAAATGGTTACTGCTGCCCAAGGTCAGCTGTTAACAACTTCATATAAAACAGGGGTTCGATGTGAAGTCGATCACGGGTACATTGTTCCTCCTGAGGACTAAGATGGTCGCCTCATATGTAAGTGTGCCGGTAACCACACCCTTCCGATGAAACGCAAGAACTGCTTCACGTTAGGAATATTGAATACCTGAATTGCGTACTATGAACATATACAATCATAACAGTACCATATAATGTAGATAAGTCGCAAGCAATACACTGCCTAATCGTTAAACAGCTAGTTTTTCCAGACAATGCATGGAATAGGTAAAAGGTAAAGAAACATAAAAGTAGGAAGTGTGTGTGAAGTTATGTTAAGTAGGACAGATAGGTAAAGTACACAGTACACATGAAGGAACAAACGAGCATGAAGGCAACTCCATATGCACCTGGGGGCGACCGCTTCCGAGAGAGCTTCCTGGCCTAGTTTAACCTCCAACCACCTGGAGGACAAGAGTCTGCTCGACAGGGAACGACGCTCGAAGTCCGAACCACCCACTAAACAGTGCGAATGGTATATATATTTTACATTTGTACATTATAATGTTTTTATTAACATTGTATTATTATGTATAAATGTTAAGGATCCGGGAGGTATTAAATCTCCTACAGAATTGTCCGGGTAAAGAGGGTACCCCTTGAGGCCCGAACATCCTTGTCCAACCGCCGTTATGTCGACTTAGCCGTAGCATATGAGAGACCGGTAGGTAAGACGTCCCGAGATAGATAGAACTCCATATAGAATCGGGGATCAATCAGACGTCAATCATTCGTTGCACTTCCTGATGACTAACTTAGACCGTTTTGTATTATATATCAGCCTTCCGACTACGCTTAACAATGTTGTCATAAGGTTAAAACGAAGGCGGTGGTATCACAATATAGATAATATACAGTAGTCCGAAAAATCTATTTTTCGATTAAGAGAGAAAATCGATTATTATAAAAATCGTTTTTTGCGCAACCAAGTCACATCCTTATTGCATGGTCATCCAACGGTTAGCCAGTAAAACCTATTTATTTCCACGTGGCGAAGCACGGGTGCTAGTGAGTAATAATTTCACTTTTAGTTGGTGCCAACCCTTACGCCCTGTTCAGCGGTAGGTATAAATTTCAAGGATACGCCTGAGTCGCACTACTGTATGCTGTCTATACTGTGGTGGTACGTTCAGAGATACTTTATGTTCATTTTGTTTCTTAGCACCTGTAGGTATGTAATCAAACACATCATTGTTTGCAAGCCATTACTCTTCTAATGCCCGAGCCCCTTCTCAGAATGAGAGGAATTAAGGCCTTTGATGCCAAGTGTGAGCTGGTAAACTACTTTCTTTAAGAGCTTTCTTTGTTAAAGAACTACCAGATGTGCAAATATTTTTACTGTTTTTCTTGACAGTTAAAGCAAGTGATAAATAATTTGAAAATCAAATACACAAAGGAGGAATTATAAGTAGAATGAAAACAAAAATAAACAAAATAAAAATCGTTGTGGTACGAGATTTAATATCGAAATATTAATTAAAGCCTAAAGGGTTTTCCGTTCTTTTATGCGTGTAATCTAAATTAATTTAGTCATTATTCTATAGAATAAATTAAATTGCTTTCAAACCGAAGTGGGTGACAATTTATTTTTCAACCCAAATCACTGAGTATAAATCTGAAGAGAACATTTATTGATAATAATTTTGTAAGCTGCTTTAAATGGATTTTGGATGAATTTATATTTAGAGTGAATATTTTAGATCGTGAGAAATATTACATTCATCGTTTTCTAAATAATACATTCAATATTATTTACATTTTGGTAAAACACTATACAGGTGTAAATGGCAGCGAACCTAATATTAAAAATATGGATTCCTGACACGATTCTGGTGCTTACGGCGTTGGAATTTTTCATCGTTTTTTTCTCGGTAGTATTTCAGTACCACTGTACGATGCTTAAAAAAACACTCATATGATTGATTTTCACGAAAACCAGCAATAGGTTAAAATAATGCCATGAATTCGCTATCAGCTGTTCGACGTTCGTTCAATGACCTCGCGCGTTGTTCACAATACATTGCGCGCTCAATAATAACCAACTCGGGAACCAATAATTTCCGAGTAAAATTGATGAGTTATTTTTTTTTTATTCGTGTCGTTATTTTTTTGTGTCACAAATCTACCATTTAAGTTTTCGGTACGCTGTCATTTACACCCTGTATACATCAAAATAATAGGTATAATTTCGCTCGTACACCAGTTTACATGTAGAGGTACACTTGGAACCAAATGTTATAATATATAAGAATATCTTTATAAGTTAATTTAAATGATACTTAGAGCAGTGATATCCTAATAGTTGTAACTCGGCCGTTCAATCGAAGGTTGAAGATTCGAATCCACTGATTGTTGTAAAATGTTACGCGTATTAGAAATTAATTACCACTGCTTTACAGTGAAGGTAAACATCGCGAGGAAACCCCCAGAACTGAAAGTTATCTAAGAAAATGATCTCAAAGGTGTGTAAATTCTACAAATTCGCACATTATTAGCTTTGTAGACTATGGCTTAAAATTCTCAAATTATGCGAAAAGAACCGATTCCAGCAATGGGATACTCATGAGCTGACGATCAGAAATGATACATAATCTGGAATTTAGCGAAGTACCCAAAATGTATTTGTATCATTCATTGCCCCCAACTATTGTGCGCTAACTGAATTAAACTCCCTAGTCACTATAATACTTAATCCTTTCGTGACGTGAATCAGACTGGAAAAGATACAAATCACCTCAATCATTACACGCTCGTCTCGGGAATGTTTACTGGTTGGACCGTCGACGAGAAACGAAAATTGATTTCTCGTATCTCGAGAAATCAATTGCTTATTATAATACTACAAATAAATTAATATTATTAAACCTTTACAAGTTTATTTTCTGATAATAGCAAATTAATTACATATTTCGCTGTAGCTTTATAGAAAATTCTATAGTAGGTAATAGTAGTAATAGGGAATCTAAATTATAAGCTCAGCGGGATAGAAAAAATTGGATTGGATAAAACTTAAATGCATTACGAAAGCAGTTGTTGAAGCAACACTAGATGGCTCTGTACACTGATCTGAATCACGCTACCGATTTAACTTCGTAGCTTGTAAAAGTATTTCAGATTGGTAAAATGCAAAGTATTTTATTACGTTTCTGTGCTGTGTATGAATTGCTTTCACACACCGTTTTAAGAAGTCAGAAATGCAGGTTCAAGACAAGTGATAATACATTTTTATATACCGACCCGCGTGGTCGAGCGGTTACCATACCGATCTAACGCGCAGTGGGTCCCGGGTTCGATCCCCGGCCAGACAGGCATCTGAATGATGAGTTTAGATTTCTGTTCTGGGTCTGGGTGTTTGTGTATTCGTCTTTGTGTGTCCATGGCACCCACGACACAGGAGAAAATCCTAATGTGGGGCTATGAGTGTAGAAAGCGTCTATATACGCATAACTTTGTAAAATCATTGAGGCGTGATCCAACAAAATGCGAGATTTGATTTCCAGGCTCGCACTTTTGCTTGAAGCAGATAATTATATATTTTCAAAAAGCGATGTATTAAGAAATTTTTAATATAATTGAAATGTAATCTATCAATCGAGTTACGGAAAAAATCCTTTATCGTTGCACATTTCTAAGTGGAACAGTTTTACAAGCGTTTTTTTGTACTGAGCGATGATTAACGATATTCATCTGTATAACATAACTATAGGTGTTAAATTACTTTAAATGGGACTAATATGTTGTGATATTAACGTCGTTACCCTATTATTGTCCAACTGCTGGGCACGGCTCTTCTCTCAGAATGAAAGAGTGTTTTGAGTGCGAAAATAATTTGGCAGTGACCGTCTAGTGTTTAGGACCGTACGTTATGATATCAACATTTCAGAGATTTCAATTTGCTAACACGCTCATACATTTTGTATGGGAAAATTACCTTTACACTTTAACGACTTTCACCTGCTTCATTGGACGTATCGCGATGAAACATACATTCGATTAATCTACATTGTAACACGAAAACAACGATATATCGCGTGACTGTGGAGGAAATCGTCTGAAAACGTACGATACGGTGACTCACTTCGTATTAATATAAAAGCTATGTATCGAACTAGAAAATAAAAGTAAATAAAATGAGAGTTGATGGAGAAGTTGAGAGAAAACCGATCTGAACCCAAAACTAACAAACCACGGCGTAATGGATATCGGATTAGCTTCCTGGAATGTGCGTGTTCTCTACCGACCTGGCGCTTTATTTCAAGTTCAATTATTAATTGGTTATATATGGATAACCCTTCAGGAAGTAACTGGAAGCTTTACCAAGTAGTAGAACCAGTGTAGTTCGACCGGGGAGGTACCACCGCCACACCTAGGTCTAGCGTGAAGCAGACCGGCGTTTCGTTGAAAGAGTGTGGTTGCCGGCACACTTATAAATGAGACGACCATCTTAGCCTTCCGGAGTAGCAACGCATCCATCATCGACTTCAGATAGCAGCCCTCTTCTATATGAAGATGCTTATAGATGAGCTGAATTGTATATTCGTTTGCTACTTAAATCAGGAAAAAAATATACAAGCACTTCCTTATATTGCGTTTAAGCTAATAACTCAATATGAAGTATTTCATATCAATTTTACATTTACGTCTTCACGAGAGTAATAATGAATACATTTACACATTATACATTTACACATTTGCAGTAATAATTTTGAAATTACATTGCTCTTTTAGTGCAATAAATTAAAAATAATCAAGGTTGGTAACCTTGTGATTTGAATTCGGAGCCTACTGCCACAACTGCTGCTTAGTAATAATATTAGTGTTAAGTGCTGCTGTGCATGTCTTGGTTTGATGGTACGATATCTTTAACACGATTCTTTTTTAACAGAAGCGCGGAAGTTTTAATACATAATAACCGAATCATATATATCAAATTTTTCAAAGTTATGTATTAATAAAATGTGTCTTTTCGTGGAGAGTTAGAGACAAAGATTCGAACTCAGAACTTCTAGCAAGAGAGTCGTAATTTCAGAGGCTAGTTCTACTCTCTATCTTTTTATTGACACCATTTACCTATAGAAACCTGTATCCTATTTCGCTTAAGTCATTCGTTTTTACGATAAATTACTTCATACTTATATCTTTCGTTGCAGCTCACTTCACCCTCGGGTAATCGATCAAATGAAAAGGTTGCCGAACCTACATATATTTATGATAAGTAATTCTAGACCTATGGTAATCCATCAAATCTTACAAGTTGATACATGGAACGGAAAATCACGCCAAAAAACTTGACGTCAGACATAACAGGGTGATTAAAACGAAACCCGATAGTAGTACTTAGGGATTGTAAACACCAACACCCTGCGTTATAGGGCGAGCTGACATTGATATGCGGTAGCGTTTTCAATGTAAATTTATTTCTTCCTTTTGAACTTCAATTTATTTAAAAAACTCTGGGGTATGACTTCGAATATATTGCGTTAATACGCAATAGATATAGGTATTCGAAAACACACCGTGTACCATGGAGGTCTGGATCAAAAATAATGAAACATTTACTGGACTACTTAGTATGTATTTATTAAGTTTCCTCAAAATATTATGCAGGATTTTCTTCAACGATGTTAAGTTCATTACATTGTAAGGTATGGTTGAAAACGGAAACATAAACGGCCAATTAACATTGCAATGTATGAGCAGAAAAGAAACAATTAATGTTTTCCCAGTGCCTTCATAGGTTGTTTCGTCCTTGTGCACTAGCGCTCAATATACAATATATACATGCATGTCGCTGAGATCAATAGTACGGGAGTTGTTTTGAATAACGAGTCGCAAGCGTTATCGAGGCAAGTTGACGCTTCGTCAGTCTAGATGGTGTTGTGCGATCCAGTGACACTCACTTCTTCGCGAGCCGCCGTTCGAACCATAAGTCTAGAAACTTTCTTACGTCTAGTTATTATATTTCTGTTTAAGTGCCCAGTGTTAATTGTAGTGAATAAATCGGTTGGGTGATTTAATTTGTTACTTAATTTCCCGTATGCCCACCATTTCGTGTACACATAATCTGACGATGAACAAACTCATTCCGATCGGCTTCCTGTTCAGACATATATATTGCATTATTCAAAATCTATATTTGAACTAATAATGTTCTAGTAAAAAAAATGTTTTGACTTAATTTACTCTTACAATAACATTCAACAACAACATTACCCTTTCGTTTGGGTTAGGAATAAAAAATGTAGTTTATAACCACTTAAATTTAACATTAGTCAGCATGAAGTATTTTATTTTCGGCATGAATCTATCCTTTTAGCACCTGGACCGCAATAAAATAAATACGCACGCCGAAATATATTCCGAAAGCCATAAAACAGGAATTCTATTTCAACACCACGCGTTGTTTCAACCATAAAACATATTTTATAACGAAAGTATTTCAAATAACCAGCTATATTATTTCAAGAATGTAAGTGTTTTGAGAATTCGTGTGTTTACGAGTATATACATAGGTCTAAAAATATAATTTGTATGGCTATTATTCAAACATTTTAGTTACCTGAAAGAAGGAAAAACTTTTTGAAATGTATTTTCATTTTTGCTCGCCTATTTGCAATTTTAGCGGCAAGTACTCTCGGTAGTTAAAAGTAACCGCCGCCCATAGAACCTGTACTCAAGTCATAATAGGTTTAGACATATACCAAAATTTCGCTAAGACTGTGTTATTTAATAACAAGAATAAGTTAACGAAGAACCTACTTGAATCACCTCAGATGCGTTACTTCTTCTTAAAACGAAGTTATAAAATGTCGTTTACTTTTTACCGACTTTCTAAAAGAGAGAGGTTATCTTTTTGTCTTGTAATTTTTATATTATATTGTGAGATCAACGAGCATGTATGGTAAGAGGTCGCTGCCCTCCGTGGACATTTATATGATTGGCTCTACAGAGTTTATACTTGTCGCTTATTTGAGTTTTAATTATTTTAGTTTAGTTATCATTTTTCTTTTTGAAGTATCGTCCATTCAAGTTTAGTTTTTTTTATATGTAATACAAACACATCTAGTTTAGAGAATGATGTACGCATACATAAGTGGCATGCACACCAATACTGTTGGTAGCAGTGAGAGCATAATGATTGAAACTCGGCCTATCAATCGAGGGACCGAGATTCAAATCCCAGGCATGCACCACTAATTTTTCTAAAATTATGTGCGTTTTAGAATTTAATTATCACTGCTTTATGGTGAAGGAAAACATCATGAGGAAACCTGCACATCTGAGAGTTCTCTAAAAAAAGAGTGCTCAAAGGTGCGTAAAGTCTACCAATTCGCACTTGGCCAACGCGGTGGACTATGGCCTAAAACTCTCTCATTCTGAGAGAAGACTCGTGCCCAGCAGTGGGACAATACTGGGTTGACGACGACACCAATTCTGTCTAGACTAAGTTACTGGTAAATGCTTGTGTGTGCTGTCGATGTGTCAAATAAATAAATGATTGCCCGTACTCTTGATACACCAGAAGACTAAGCTGAAACTATTTTGACTCTTTGTATAAATGACAGTATTAAATGAGTTATTCGCTAAATGCTAGTACTAGGGTGCGATACAAGGAGCGGTGTTTACTCAGTGCTAATTGCGGCGGCTACTGAGTAAACACCACGGTAATGATACCCGGCCTGTCTACTACAAGGTGTATCGAACGACTACATACTGTAATATACTGTAGATATTATATCCTTGCTATAAATGCAACATATATTTCTAAGTCGGTCTTCGATTCGACACTTTTATTTATCTCTATATTTCAGACTAGCTGAAGTAACCGTGCTTCGTTATGCATAGTTTTTCCATACATCGGGTTACATTATCGAAATTTTCAGACGGTCCCACTTTTTTTTCTCTTATAAAATATAACACATCACTCATCAGAGATAATGTAGGATTCCGAAGGTAAAAAATAAAATTCAAATCGGTCTAGTAATTTCGAAGCCTATTCAATTCAAACAAGCAAACAATCAAATCTTTCCTCTTTATAATATTAGTGTAGAATACAGAAAAGTCGCTGCCGGTAGAAATCGGAGTTACATAGAAACTTTTTATATATCAAAATATTCGACTAAAGCCATATATATAAACTCAACATTCATAATTTGATTTTTTTATATGAATGAAGTAAGAAACGAGCATGCAGACCACCATGCAGGTAAGTGGTTACTGCCACTCATGGACATTTGTAAGCAATTTCATATAGAACAGTATCTGAAGTCAGTCACAGATGCGTTGCTACTCCCGAGGACTTAGATGGTCGCGTCATACATAAATGAGCCGCATCCAAGCCCTTCCACCGAAACGCAAGAATTGCTTCACGCTAGAAATGTGTGCGATTGGATAGTTTTCAAGAAGAATAGTAGAAAGTATGTGTAATAAAACTCATAATTTTATCAGTCCCGTAATAACGTCGCTATTTGCCGCACGTGTTTACTATATATTTTTTTATAAAATCTTGAACTAAAATATAATTCAATGTATTAAATACTGATGGTCAGCCGAAACCCTAGTTCTTGGAACCGCATAAAAACACTAAATGTTTTCATATCAATTTATATCATACAAAATTATAAGATATTTATATATAAGATATACTTCTGTCTTAATATGAAAAGTTTACGCCACGGTACACCACGTTAATCACTTCTGTATTAGTAGACCAAATATTAATTATAAGTGTTAATTAGGTGCGAGTAATAATAATTTAATGTATGTAACTAAACTCTTTAATATTTTCATTTATTGCTTAATATTTTCAACCTTTTATGTAATACGATAGGCTAATGCTCCGTCCTTGTAAGGTATCTTAAGGTCGCTAACTAAAAATATAGTTCATTATAACCCAGCATTTGATCCTAGGATACAATTAAGTCATTAATATAGATTTGTTTATTTTTTTTTCATCTGAATCCTTATAAGCTTAGTGATAATTAGTTTTGCTGGAATATCAGGTGACGATCCAAAAAATATTTTTTACCAATATTTTGAATTAGTTATCCGTACGTTGAAAATAGGACTTAAAGCTATGGTACAATAAATCATTATCCTCTTGTCCATGTTAAAAGTATATATTTATGGTGTGAAAAGTATATAGTATCGGGTGTATAGAGGTAATTGATTATTACATTTTTTATACAAATTAAATTATAACTACAAAAACAAATAACTAATAACTTTCATCCAAAGGAAAGTGACGTAATAAAGAAGGCTAAGATTTTTACCGGTTTCTATATATGTGTGTAGCTAATATATGTTCATCTATTCCTTTATAACTTCTAACGTAGAATAAAGTTACAAGTAAAGAAGATATGATATTGTCTGCTGGTTATTGGTTATGTGACGTCACAATAAATTAAATTAGGGACATGAAATCATGTACTAAAATAGTTTAATGATGCACTGTTAAGTTTAAAATTAAAGACCTTAATAAGCACATTTTAAAACATATAATGTATGTTGCTACTTGCTATCGTTGCTGTTTCGAAAAATAGTATTAAACTTAAAATCTTCTAAGTAGTAGGTAGAATAATGTTCTCAAATGACTCAACAGGGAAATATTCGTGTCGTGGTCGTTTGCCACTTTATCATATGGGCTCATCCTAATGCATATTAATTATAACCAAAATGTATTAGAAAAAAATCTATATTTATCACATATGCTTTAAATTGTTATGTGTTTACTAAATGTAATTATATCTAAAATTCAATCACCATTCTAAATGTATTCCGGACGTTACGACAGGGCTACGAAACATTTACATAAAATAAATATTCATTTTAATCGCGCTAATGGCGTTAACACAGAAATTGAAAGTTACGGACCTCGGGAACAATGGGCGAAATCTGAGGCCCTAGCAATCATGTTTTGAAAATTGCTTATATTGACAAATTGTTTAGGACCCCTCTGGGGAATATGGTCCAGTCTTGGAAGAGCTGTCTTGAAGGGTTAAATGTAGAATGAGTAAGGTCTTTTATTTTTGTTGACAATAATGTGAAACACCGGATAGACATAAAACGATTAGCTGTGGGATTAGTTTGTTATCGTTTCATGAATAACATCAGTGGAAGTTTTCCACGAGGCTGCATTAACTTAATTGGGGCAAGATGGTATTAAGTTGCTTCAAATATAGGGTGTCTCAAAATTAATGCAAGATTTGAATTAAAGAAAACACAGGCTTTATTCGTTTCATTTTTTTGATTGAATCATAAAGTGCATAGGATAGGGTTATTTCTGGAATAATAACTAACAATATTTCATTCATTCCATAAAAAGTAATTAATCTAAAGTTGCTAAATTACATGATCTAGTGGACCAATTTTGATCACCGAAACGACCTGGAAGTGTGTCATGCAGTAATTGAATTATTTCACGGGCTTTTCTAATTGTTTCCTTTTTCAACTAATAAGATATTCGTTGAAAAATGACAGTTGGCGAAGTTTTCCAACTGTTAGGAACACTATTCCGACCGTATTCTGTAAGCAATTTACAAACTGCAGTCGCTTGCTATTTCTAGCTTCATTATTATTTAAATATGTGTTAAAAACTCAGTAGATTTCAGTTTCTAATAGTAATTTAAAGTATGTTTACGTAAGTTTTGGTTTCGGTTACATTTTTGGCCGAAACTGAGAGCCGAGCCGAAAGTTCGGTTTCGGTTTCGATTTCAGTTTTCGGTTTCAGTTTCGGTCGGACACTAGGATAGGTTGAAATCTATATAAACCATGGTAATACGGGCTTCATCAAGGATCAAAGAAACGGAATATGAAGGAGCAGAGAGTGAACATTTTCAAGATTTTAATACAAAAACTTTCATCACGCTAAGGTTGTTTCAGACTGATTGTTGACTGCCATATAAAACAGAACGGCTTATAACAAGTTAATAACTCGTGACAATACTTACTACGAATAACATACTTTACTCCTATGTCAACTCCATTGCGACTATATGGCTAAAAACGTGAATGTATAAGACTAAAACTATCACCCATCACAAACTTCACCAGGTACTAGAACCAGGGCAGTTCGGCCAGGGAGAGTACCACCGTGTCAACTATTTCTAACGTAAAATAGATTTGCGTTCCGGTGCAAGGATGTGCTTGCCAGTTCACTTGTATATGAAGCGACCATCTTAGTCCTCGGCTGCTGCAATACATTTGTGATTGACAGTTTGCACCCCTTTTCTATAAGAAGGGCGACAATTTATTAATATTAGTAGCTAACGAGCAAGCAGCCCACCAGTTGGTAAGTGCTTACTGCCGCCCATGGACATTTGTAAGCAACTTCATATGGAACAGGGGTTGTATATGAAGTCGACCATAGATGCGTCGCTACTTCCGCGGACTGAGAAGGTCGCCTCATATATAAGTGAGCCGGCAACCACAACCTTCCACAAATACGCAAGAACTGCTTCACGCTAGAAATACGTAAGGCGGTGGTACTTCCCCGGTCGAATTACACTGGTTCTACCACCTGCATGCTCGTTTGCTACTTCTATCTGTTAAAAAAACACGTCTCCGTTTAGTGATAGATGTCATCGCGTGAGCTGGCATCTAATCTATCATGACATGCTATGACAAAAAAGTTGATATAATTTATATCCCGGAGAGAATGTAAATATTAGCTGCCGTATTTTTAGAGTTCCGTACCCAAATGATGAAAACGAAATCCGATTACTAAGACTCCGCTGTCCGTCTGTCCGCTTGTCTGTCACCAGTCTCATGAACCGTGATAGTTAACTGAAATTTACACAGATAATGCCGCTATGACAATAAATACTAAAATAGAGTAAAATATTTTTAAGGGGGGTCTCCAATAATATGAATGTCTATCTTGCCCAATATTAATAACAGCTACTGGTAGATGTTTGCAATATTCACACGCTATTTATTTATACCTTCTTCTCTTCTTCAACCCATAATCATCCACTGCTGGGTCTTCTCATTGGATTCCCAATCACTGCGGTTGTTTGCTCTTCTCAAATATTGTCGGCCCATCGTTACAAGATCATCTGTCCATTATTGGCTGTCGTCCAACGTTTCTATTACCCTGCCTTGGTGTCGACTCGAAAATTTTGCGGCTCCATCTACCGTCAGTTCTG
>DWNE01003539.1:0-16534 GCA_018249875.1 Cecropterus toxeus
CAAATTAAATCGATTGATATTTATGGTACAAAAAATACAAATAAGTACATAACGAATGACAATCAGTATCAATGAATATCTGTTATTTTTTATTGTCGGATCTTCTCGATACAAAGCAGTACGGTCACCAATCCATTCCGACACATACATAAAGGGTTCGACTTGGCCAGACAAACGTCTAAATTGTTGTACTGGTAATTATGAATTCTAAATGTAAAACAATTTTAGCCAAATCTGGAAAAAAGTTAATAAACCCATCATTAAACATAGTTCTTGAAAGAGTAATAGTAAGTACTTACCCTACTTATACTAAATTCGAAGCATATTCGATGTATATTTTAGTTATTTTTACTACAAAACATTTATTATCTGTTGACTAAGTGTCCTGAATTTATAAAAGTGAATTCTTTACTAGTGATTTTGACTTTATGAAGTTGAAGAACTTCGTAGACCAAAATTGGGTTATTACCCCAATACTGTTCATGTAGAATTGGTGCCTAGCGTAGAAAATGGCAATAAATCACAAAACATCGACATTCGAAATTCTAATAGGGTCGAAGTTGGCACCGATCACCGCCACCTGACGGTAGCGGGTTTGTTATTTGTAACTAGCGTTGCCAGTTGCCCGGTTTAAGACCGGACAGTACGGCTTTCGTCATGTCAATTAGTAAAATTTTGGGAACACTCAGTATTGTACGCTTTTCATAAAATATATTCTAGTGCTTTATCTGAAATAGATAAGAACAGGAAAAAGGCTTATAAAGCTAATTACATAAACTTACACTTTGACTTTATCTACATACAGGTATGTAAATAAGAAAGCTGACCGACTGATGTGCCTAGGGATCAACGCACGGTGGAAACCACTAAGCCGAAAATTCTAGAAATTTGCGGATAGATCCTTTATATGGTGTAAATGAGCATTGAAAAAAAATCATCCCTTAAAGCAAATAAGGGGTTAAAATTTGTATTATTTTATTTAGATTTTTATTTAAGCTTACATGGTTGCGGCAAATGCTAGGGTACAATATAAAAACTGATCTTTGGACTACTCTGCGCCGAGTTGCTAGTCACGTAGCCACTACCCATTGATTTTTAACAACTTTTTGCAATTTACTTATCAATAAAAAACACCTGGTCACCCTATTTGTAACCGTTCTTTCCGAGTATTCAAATCCTTCCAATAATGAGACGCAATGCGGCAGACGTGCCCAGGGGTGACTGGTGATGTCCACTTCGATCCTACCATACAGGAAGATTTAAATAAATACAATGACTCTCTGTGTTTTTAATTTATTCATATTTTTACAGTACCGAAACATGACCACTTTTAATATGTTTGACATAATGTCAAGTATATTAAAAGTCGTCTATCATACAAATCTACAATTAGACGTAAAAGCAGGGGATTTAACTGAGACTGAGCTAGTTTTAGTCCGAAAATATTTAATGTAATTGGTAAAAAAGTTAAAAGCCTATAATCTGTTGGAGTTTTTTCTATATACCAATAGTTAACAAGTTTCTTATATACTTATTACGTTACAGAGAGAGTAACTTCTACTAAGCTGACAGAATTACAAAGAAATGTTATCTCTAAAAAAAATGTAGGTGAGAAAAAGATCACTGTGATTTTATTTATACAGTATTACGCGAGATAGATTTGTATATCAATGCATATATTTTTAAGTTATAAAATATCACTTATATCGGTGTTCTATCAAACTCCTCTATAATTGTTCAAGTACTTATAAAAAAACGAGTCTTAAATTATATTCTATTCAATTTTATGGGTTACACACGAGTCTATAGTTGATATTCATATGGTGCACCAAGCTCGTTCACCCATACGCTCTATTTATGACAAAATCTGAAACCGCTCGTGAATAAACAATGAACATTCCTTCAAAATCTATTACTCGGGCAATCCCCTTCACTCGGAAGTCCTTACTAAATCTGTGATATTTATAAACAGCTCTGATAAAAAAAAAGCGTAATAAAAGCATTAAACATTATTTATTACATATTTTAAGTCGATATCCTCGCGAAAGAAATGTTTTGTTAGATAAAGTGACGTCACGATATGTTAGTATGGAGCAAATATTTGAAAGCGTAAAAGCACTAATAGCTAATGGTTAGAAATTCAACCTTTTCTGCCGAGTTTCAAAGATCGAAACCTAGGTAGGCGTCTCTAATGAAATACACTTTAACTTTAATGGACACATATCTCAAAGTTCTAATAAGAAGTCCAATCCATCCAATCCTCACTTGGACGGAATGGTAAATTAAACCCTTTTTATTCCCAGAAAATGCACCTGTCATTCAGTGGACATAATTGAGTTGATGATGATGTTGATGATAATATAAGTGTAGAAATTGTTGTGCGAGTAAATACCGTTAGTGTTGTACTTGTATCTCGTACACTGTGACAACAACGCATGATTTGTATGCATGCGGCGATTCTCTGACATGTTCTAGGCCTGACAATGTCAGGATTAGCAGTAATCGTCGAGCTAACCTATGGGATTCCTTGCGGATGTGATTGCGGTTTCCTATACGTATACATTAAACGTAAGCTGTATAGTTTGCAATAGATGCTCCTTGTAGTGTGGATATTTGATAGACATGTACGATTTTCGATACTTGTGGTTGTAATTTCTATATTTCTCACACACATTCGTGTGAATACACATAGAGGGATACAAACAACTCCTCTTCATAGGTCATTGCCAAAACAAAGCGGTTATGAATTATATTCTTTCTAATAACATACTTACAGAAGTTCAAGGTCATAAATGGTTAATGAAACATATAAAATGTTTCATTAACATTAACATGAGTTTGCGTTAAAATAACTAGCGTTAAATAGATTTTAACAAAAACTCATAAAAATCGTGAATTAAATGTATCATTATGAAGCAAAAAATCGTCTTTAATTAGTCTGATTTTTTGTTTTAATATTTTTAATGATGTAACTTGTTTATGCAGTAAGTCCCTAAACAATACGAATCTTTCTTCTTCTTCTTCAAGCCCATTACTGTCCCACTGATGGGATTGATGTTATTTTCCGAATAATACAAGTTTAAGTCAAAGTTCTAAAATCAGTAACAGTGTAAATAATGCAACATACAATCGTAGAATGAATCATCATATATTCAGCATATGGAACTATCTGGCATTCACCTGCGTCGTCACTCATAAATTTAATATACATGCATTTGATTTCGAAGATATGCAATTTGAAAGTTGTCTGCACGCTACCGCATCCATAATGTAGGGAAGCCACACGAAAATTCTCTCATAGTCAAATTTTCATCAAAATTCCATCTCATTCCGCATTTAATTTTCTAAACAGATAACGGCATTGTTTTACACGGTTTATAGTACGTTCAATAATAATAAAGCAGTAAATAATGTAATCGAATGTTAGAAGTCAATTTAAACTTCGAATTATCATAGCAAAATAAAATTTGTGTGTAATGTACTTTAGATGACAATACAATAATTAGGTATTTTCGAGCTGTTCCGAAGATAAATTAGTAAGACCCCAAGTTGAGGCAATTATGATCCGTTTACACACGTGCGTGATAGGAACGTTTTTTCGATTAGTTTTAAACAGATTTTTTTTATACTTTTATGTTATTCATAATTATATTTTTAAATTTTTTTGCTTATAATTAACGATTAATATTTCATAATTATTTCAATACTTTTTTATTTCAACACTGGCACAATATTTAATACTGGTACGCAAGAAATGAAAATAGAATAAAAAAAAAGAAGTGAAAACTGTTTTCTTATTTTCTATAAACGGTCGCAACTTTAAATACGTAGATATTAGTATTAGTAGGTGTTTTATTTTAAAATTTAAAATCAGTAAGTTTTTTTTACATTTTACACAGTAAGTATATTCTGAATTATTATTTAATTTGTTTCAAATAACATTTTCATTAGAACAGGATTTGTTGAGCGGTGCCGGTGGACAGAAATTGGACTAATTTTGGATTCTGGAGTGTCGAATGTACATTCATTTAATATTCTAATCAGGGACTAATGGTCCCAGGCGTCCGCTCCAAATGTTTACATTAGGCAACACTCCGCGAATAAAAATGTGTATAATCGAATAAAACATAAAAAATTATATAACATGAAATTACAATATTTTTGTAAATTTACTAGGTTTGAATGTATTAATTTTAGACCGAAAATTGCTTTAATATTTTTTATGTGTCATGTACACTTCTTACTGCGTATAAAAGGATATTTTTTCTTCACTTAGATCTGCGTATATTGAATCTTAGAATATTTTATGGCTAAAACTAAACGCAATTTCTAAAATACAGCTCGAAAAAGACTCAACCTAATATCACTTTTTGTCGTATGTTCGAATCAACCGTCAGCTATTTCTTTCAAACGCTGCCATTTTCTTAAGAACTCACAAATAATTACTTTTGCACAACATTTAATTTATGTCACCAAAGTGAACGCAATTACCTTCAAGCAAACTCGCTCATTTAAGTTTTGCTAACATTAAACAGAATAGTCGAATACTTTATATAACTACTTCTTTTTCTTATTTTCTTAATATATTTAGGGCTTTTTTACAAAATATATTGCAATGTATATAATTTATTAAAATTACTATAAAGATTAATTAGGGAAACTCATGCTATAAATGTAATATATTCAACAAACTGTCATCCTTATCCTTATTAAAATATAATCGTCATTATTCAATTTTTATTTTCTCTTTTTATTCAACACAAACAATAACCCTTAGGAACACAGAACACTCCCGATCTATATATAATTGTAACAGTAGAACAATTAAATTGTTCATTTCTTTTAGGATCCGCAATAAATTACTGGTTATCAAACGTAATTGCTGGGGAAATGAAATTCGTATTGAAGACGAATTTGAGAGTCGGCAATTAGACGGCGAGTAAGAACAATTTGTCGAAGCTACGCCGTAGCACCGTAGCGTTTCATTTGTAACATACAGAGAGTAAAGGAACGTATTACGTAACGACAGCAAGATTAAATTGTTTAAGGAAAGTATTTTAACATATCGCTGCTTGGATTTAACAATAACACAACACTAATACAGTTATTTTACAAGAGAGCCAGGTAAAAATTAAACATTGCTTTTTGTTTATATTTTTAAGGAATGGAGTTAAAATAATGAAAGTATATTAAAAAGTCATTAACAATGTTGTAGTTAGGCCACCTAGTTTTCAATCAGGTCTTTTTTTGATAAAACTTAGATATAACTCAATTTTTAACTTAAATTTGATGAATTCTGAATTATGCTGTTTTTTATGTAAAACAGCGATAAACATAGTAATATTTTAGTAGTCGTTTTTTGGGAGTTTTAGTAAAAAATATTATATTAAACACTATCTACTATGGTTCTTTTGGAAGTTACATTTAGTTAAGAAGATACTTACTCCTACTGAGGACACGCCGACAATCCATCACAATCCCTCACCTGGACACGAGTCGCCTCTGAGTCTCGGACTTTAATAAATCAGGAAGAACTGCCATTAAGTATTATAACATTATTTTCCATATACATACAAATTTATATTTTTTATTTCTTAATTACTAAATTTTAAGAATGTAAATTAAGTCCAGTGGGAGTCTACAACGCAGTACTTTTTAAAGTTAA
This sequence comes from Cecropterus toxeus, assembly GCA_018249875.1. NCBI lineage: Eukaryota > Metazoa > Arthropoda > Insecta > Lepidoptera > Hesperiidae > Cecropterus > Cecropterus toxeus. Next base: position 5,666 of record DWNE01003539.1, read on the forward strand.
ATAACAATCAATTTAAGCATTCTTGTGTGCTGTGAAAATGGAAATTTACGGTAATATTAAAACTCCCAAGTTATAGTTATAGTCATAATAGTCTATACGTTATAGTCTTAGAGAAATATTTTTATTTTACTTCCAAGCAAAATTCCCTACCGAGTGCCCAAGTCTCGAAGGTCCCTGAGTATACATAACTCGCAAGGCTCCCGACCATAGAGATAAGACCTTCTTAGACAGTATAGACGCATTCTTCGTGACTCATATCACTAAAATAGTTTTTCTATACGGCTTTTTGTTACGACTATACCTAACAAATAAGTTTTACGTTTACTAATGCTGTCCCAAATGTCTAATAATTTGATATACCTATATTATAGTTTTTTCCATGTTTTGATTATGTATTTTGCAAACATTTACGAAAACTGTATTCCTTCTCGTCCTAAAAGAAGTTACGTTAATAACGGAATAGTTGTATGTTGTCTATAAGCCTAAAAAAAATAAACCTATACGTGACGAACCGTGTGGCGGCGCGTTCACCATACTGGTGACACGCAGTGGGTCCCGGATTCGATCCCCGGTCAGACAGAAATGTAAATGATGAGTTTAGATTTTGTTTTAGGTCAAGGTGTTTATGTATTTATGTGTCCATGGCCCACGACACAGGAGAAAATCCTACTGTGGGGCTATGAGTGTAAAAATCGTAGAAAGCGTTTATGACGAAGTAAACAGAATAATTTGCATTTTTTTAAATAACATAAGTAAAATGTTATTTCTTAAACGATTACATCTCATAGCTTTACCTCATTGAGTTATATTTAGATGCTTACGCCGCTAAACAATGGCTGGCGTTGAGAGCCCGCGTCATCTCAAGTTCTCTGAGGATAACAGATAGGTTTACGTCTTCTGCAATGGGTCTTATCTTAAAAGCCCAATGAGCATAAAACGTTTACGATTACAAATCTATTCTTGTTAAAATTGTATACTTTCTTTTTTAAAAGAATTTACACACTTTTATATCGTTTCTGAAAAAGCGATTACTATTTAATGCGTTTGTAGTATAAAGAACATAGAGTACTGCCAAGTTAGTTTACAATAAACATATTATCTACTTATTCACTCAGTCACTCCTGTCCTACGTGCTAATTTTTGGAACGACTTTGAAACGGAACATTTTTGGAACAGCAATTTCAATTATTTATAATTAGTGATTATATATAATTGGTTCCAACTTGAAAGATTCAGTTTGACCCGATATTAGCCCCGACTATTATTGTTTCCAAATTTATTTAGCTGGATGTAATAGCAGGCAATTTTTCTGAAATTATGTGTGTATTAGAATTTAATTATCACTGCTTTACGGTGAAGGAAAACATCGTGATGAAACCTGCATATCTGAGAGTTCTCATAAAAAAAAGAGTTCTCAAAGGTGTGTGCAGTCTATCAATTCGCACTTGGCCAGCGCGGTAGACTATGGCCTAAAACTCTCTCACTCTGAGAGAAGACCCGTGCCCAGCAGTGAGACAATAATGGGTTGAAGAGATATCTCATTTACACCTATTTATAACTATAAATATTTATATAATTTCTTTACTAACATGCTGCTTGGAACGCAAAGACGTATTTGATGGTACGTGAGAAATTCAATTTTATTGTTCTTCTTTTAAATGAATTCCATAGAATATTCAAAGAAAACTAAAGAAGAGCGATCAGCGAAAAAGTTAGTCGGCTAGTCGCTGAAATTTTTTTCTCATCTATGCTAAGGGGTGGAGGGGGACAAGAAATCAATAGACCAATGATTGATATCAAAAGAAAAACAAAAATGTCCTCCTATTTGACGTATATTTTTTCTTAATATTAACGCCTACCGGCCATATAATACAATATACATATACAATTGTCCAGGGGCGGCAGTGACCTCCTACTATCAGGTGGACTGCATTCTCGTTTGCTATTTCAGTCATTGCTCTTTTCTTCTCCGTTCTTCTCTTTTCACTTTCTTCTCTTCCTCCCATGTACAAGGAGGTATGTATTCTGCTTCTATAACCAATCTATAACAATTTTATTGTCATTTGCAGCGGGCATCCTCTCAGTGATAATGGACGCGTACCTGGACGGCACCATCGACGACGCTCTGCTGGTTCCAGTCACCCTGAACTACGACCGCCTGGTGGACGGCAGCTTCGTACGCGAGCAGCTCGGGATGCCCAAGCAGATGGAGACCTTCTGGTCGGCGCTGAGGGGCATCTGGAGGACCCTCAACACGAACCACGGGTCGATAAGGGTGGACTTTAACCAGCCGATATCTCTCAAGGTGGGTGTGAGGTTAATATTGGTACTAGTTTAGCTAAAAAAAAGGTTTAAAGGACTAATAATAATAAATAACACAAATTACATTTTGTACCCGACTGCGTCAGAGGGTAATGTTTTTCGAGCGTATGTTTGTATGTATGTCCATTTCTTTGGCACACGTTACAGCCCAAACGGCTTGACGGATTGTGACGTATGACATATCATTGGAATCGTCTCTGTTTGCAGAGTGACATAGGCTGTATAATCTTTTAAATGGCGTCTGAAAATAGAGGAAAAGGGGGGAGTTGACTTTTTTTTTTCTATTACGACAATATGAGTATCAAATAAAAGCTAGTAAATAGACCTATCTAAAATCTAAAAGTATATATATTGTAATACTTTTTTGGCTATAATGACAAAAACGCACATGAGCGTTAAATTAAGGATATATCATTATGAACAAAAATTTCGATTTAAGCAGTCGGGTTTTTTGTTTTAATGTTTTTAACAACATTACTAATTAAAAATAAAAATTAAAAACTTAAATGTTGTTTACTTATTCCTTCGCGTCATTCCAGGAGCTGGTAACGTCCTTCCAAAAGTACAAATATCTGAAAACGCCGATAGAACGTGGTCTACCGTCTCCGAACAACAACCTCGCCGCCAGTCTGGATCGTCAAATGCTCTGCAGCAACAGCCACAGCAGTATGTACGGGGATGACGTCAGTGATGACCATAAACTCATGGTCGAGGCTATTGGACGGCATCTTGTCTATGGTACGACACCATCATACTATAACGAATAAGCTAACTAGACGAACGGGGATTGCGGCCCCCCTCCCCGGTCCCGCCTCATGCCCCGCTCTCGTCCTTTACCAGGTGGTAGAACCGGTGTAGTTCGACCGGGGAGGTACCACGCCGCACCTATTTCTAGCGTGAAGTAGTTCTTCCGTGAGGTGGAAGGGTGTGGTTCGCAGCTCACTTATACATAAAGCGACCATTATAATCCTCGGGAGTAGCAACGTATCTGTGATCGAATTCAGATAGGACCCTTGTTCTATCTGAATTCGATCGATTCGATAAGTTGCTTATAGATGTACATGGCCGGCAGTAACCACTTACCATCAGGTGTACTACATTGTCGTTTGCTACTTCAATTTGATCCTTGAAGATTTCTACAACCTTTAAAGCATATCGTTGTCCATAGATGCAGCTCAAGCGACAGCGCTGATGATCACCAACGTGGTGGCGTACGTGCTGCTGACAGAGCAACGTGGTGGTTGCCTAACACGCCGCTTGCACGCCAGCGTGGACGCGCGCGGCGCCGCGCTGCGGAACGAGGGCCGCGACCTCGGGTACGCCGCGTCGCCCGCGCCGCTGCAACACGCGGTGAGCTGATGATGGAGGGTTGAGGGAACTCCTCGACGGAGAGTGGTAGACGGTTGGGATGTAACTTATTCGATTTGAGGTCGAGGGCAATTGCCAAAGTAGTTGTGGTATTTAGGTTAGATAGTAGTTAGGTTAGATACAGAAGTTGGAAACAGCTGAACGAGAGTATTGAACCAAACATGTTTAAAATAAATATCTTTCAAATATAAAATTCAAAATATGAAAGGTGGTTGACTAAATTAATGGTATTATTTTTTATTTTTATACAAAATGACTAAGATGGAGTTAGTCGCCTTAATATAAATTATTTATCATTAAATATGATAATATAATATATAAAATAAAAATGTAATCTCTACCACAACTCATTATAACTTAAAAGTAGGCCAAGTAGTTGACTCAAAAAAACTGTTATTTTTTTTTCAGCTGGATATGCTAGGCCGAGGCCTGGTCCGGCGCGAGGGCAGCGGCGACAAGGCCACGGTGAAGCCTCAGCTGTCGGTGGCCGCGTCGTTGGAGCTCTCGTACTATGCCAACGCGGTTGTGTCACACTACGCCGCTCCAGCAATAGTTGGTAAGGGTGTAATGAACACGTGTACAAAAAAAACTTATTTTTATTAATGTTAAACGATGTTACTATTGTTATCTTTAATATAATTTATGGCGGAGTAATCTTGCTAATTAATGTCACAGGGAGAAAAAAGGGACTTAATGTAAAATTTCCAATTCGGTGAACATCTCAGTCCGCGGGAGTAGCAACGCATCTGTAATCGACTTCGGATAGGACCCCTGTTCTATATGAAGTTGCTTAAAGATTTCCATGAGCGGCAGTAATCACTTATCATCAGGTGAACCGCATGCTCGTTCGCAACTTCAATCTGATAAAAAAAAATGTTCCCAGCGACGGCGTTAGAGAGCATCGTCCACCATCAACGCAGGGGCGAGGAGATGGAGCAGAGCGAGCAGCCGGTGGTGGACCACGAGGAGCTGGTGCAGAGCTCGCTGCAGCTGTGCTCGGTGCTCAGCCAGGAGTTCATCCTGTGCGCGCCGTGCACCCGCCTGGAGGACCTGCTGGAGGACACTGTGGCCGGCCTGCTCTCGTCGGACGTGTTGCTGCCTGTCCAGGTGAGTGACGTCACGACCAGCTGGACGCGTGCTCGGTGCTCAGCAAGGAGTCCACCTTGGGACTTGCGGACAGAAACACCATTTTTTTTAATGTCCAACGAAATGGGCACGGGTCTGCTGGTATCATATAAAAGAACAAAGCTATACACTATTATGATCTGCAACTTTTATAACATACAGGAAAACCTTTTAAATATTGATTTGGGCTATATATTAATATCCAGCACTCATAAGCCATCAATATTTCCAGAAAGCCGGTCTACTGGAGGAGCAGCGTTGGTCGCGGCGTATAGCCCAGTCGTTGGACGACGACGAAGACGAACCGCATCGTCCGCGTGTGAAATACCGCGTGAACGATACCGCGCACGCGTTAGCTGAAAGGTAAGACAAGGGCAAAGATTTATATTTTTATACTGGCATAGGGATAAGCAAAGAAGGCCATAGCCAAGGGCAGCACGACTAGAGAAACGGTAATATATAACCGGTATTATTTCGTAGAAAATAACCTCGAAATTCAAGGGGCGGCAGAATTAATATATCTTTTGCCTGGAGACGCAATATTTATATATCTATCACATACATTAAGATAAGTAGGTACTTATTAAATTATAAACTTTTTTAAAACCAATATTTTTTTGTTTGCCGGCTCACTTATATATGAGGCGACCATCTTAGTCCTCCAGAATAGCAAAGCATTTTTGGTCAACCTCATATCATACCCTTGTTCCATATAAAGTTGCTTACAATTGTCCATGAGCGGCAATAACCACTTACTATCAGGTGGGCTGCTTGCTCGTTTGCTGCTTCATATTATTAAAAAAAAATTTTCAGACGTCGTTTGGTGCTGACGATCCGTCCGTTGCTAGAGGCGTACGCGGCGACGTGCGGGAGCCTCCGCAGCGGGGCACAGGCCGACGTGGTCTCCGCGGCCCTACACACCCTCACCGAGGGCTTCGCCCAGCGTCGTATGCACTATGGTATACATGACCTTGGAACCCATGTTGCCTTTTGAGGTTTCAAACCCCAAATGAGTGTTTTGTTAATAGTCAAATACTCGTAACAAAACCCTCATACTTACATACTACTGTCTCACCCATATATAAAAATATACATAAGAGCTGCAGAAAAATAAAATGAGTTCGACAGGAGAGGTACCACCACCGCATCTATTTCTAGCGTGAAGCAGTTTTGGCGTGAGGTGGAATTGTGTGGTTCCGGCTGACTTGTATTTGAGGCGAACATCTTAGTCCTCAGGAGTAGCAACGCATCTGCGATCGACTTCAGATAGAACCCCTGTTCTATATGAAGTTGCTTACAGATGTACATGGGCGGCAGTCACCTCTTATCATCGATGCTGTATGCTCGTTTGTTACTTAAATGTCATAAAAACGTCAATATATTTATCAGATAGAATCAATGTCCACCTATTTCTAGCGTGGAGCAATTCTTGCGTAAGGTGGAAGGATGTGGTTGCCGGCTCACTTATACATACAAACATATACGTTAGTTATAAGGAGTAGCAACTTCATATGGAACCCCTGTTCTATATGTAGTTGCTTGCTTATGTATATTATAAAATCATATTGATGCTTTGCATAAATAATAACATAATCGCAAATTTTACAAAAAAGTGAAGTTAAAATTAAACAACGCTTCTTGTTTTTATCTTTTTTAATTAATGAAGTAAGTATAATACAAAAAAAAACATTGACCTTAGAAGAGTTTGAGCACCCAGTTTTCAATTCTTCAATAATATCATAACAATAAATATACGACTTCAATCAAAAATTTATAAATTTCGAATTTACTGATTATTCTAAACTGCTTTATTGTAGGAAAAAGAAATAACACTCATATCTAAACATTTTTTTCGTATGTCCAGGTGAAGCCGTTTCAACGGACGCTATAAAGAACTGTCTAAAGCTGCTGCGACATTGGGGCGCCCTGCACATGTACACGGAGGGCAAGCAACGCAGACTCGGTCTGTGTCCGCCCTACGACTGCCCTTCACGACTGCAAGCCCTCTGCGATACTATCTACCGGTTCAACGTGGACACGCCCCTGTTACATTAAGGACTAATGATGTGCCGGTCTGACGGATCCGTATCCGCGGATATCCTTCTTAAACGGATCTTTAGCGGATCTCAATCCTACATAGTTTATACTTATAAAATTTATATGTATAAATTCGTATTCATATACGCGGATATCCGTTAATTTTCTAACGGATCTTTAACGGATCTCAATCTTTCATAGTTTAAACCTATTGTAAAATTTATATGTATAAATTCCTTACACATACAAAATTTTAGGTCTGTATAAGCTATTAGATAGCAATGAAATACTAGCAAATTGTATTAAAAACATATATGGCTCATTTGTATTGCAAAAATCAAATATCTAACATTGTACAAATTAGGTACTTGAAACATATTTTTGAAAATGTCTTCTCTGTGACCATAGTAAGAGTTACTACGGTTACTCTAAACATTCATTGATTACGTTAAGTTGTGAATAGAAATTATAAGAAAGTTGAGATGCGTATTCGCTGATCTAGACGCTACCGATCCGTTTTCGTGTCCTCATCTGTGGTTTCATCCGGCACATCACTAGTAAAGACTCAAGTGCTGTGAAGTGTAGTTGTGTGTGTGACGGTGTTTACAGTGTTGGCTGTGTGCACGTCGGTGCGACGTGTGATAGCGTAAGGCTTTGTTAACTTTATATAACGGTGTGTACAGTCACGAGCGTAAATATATCACTCTGGGCACGACAGTAAAAATATTTGTCCCAAAAATGAGAACAGTAATATCTATATGCACGAATGCAGTAACAATATCTGACATTTTATTATGTTACGGGTACTCACGATATGCGGTTTTTGAATTTCTTTTTGCCGATATATCGACCCAGTTACATGGGTCGTACTCACGACGAAATACAATTAAAGAAAATCAAAAACCGCATATCGTGAGTGTGGTGCAAATGTACATGACATATTGTAGAAGCAAAAATATGTTATGACATTAATTCCAGAATAAATTCCATTTCCAGATAATGTCACATATTTTTGCTGCATTCCTGCGGACAGATGTTATCGAACTCGTTCTTGGGGCAGATATTTTTGCTCATGTATCCATAGCCATATATTTATTCTCGTGACTGTACTATGTAGGTATATACAGTGATGACAATGCTAATGAATGAAAGTATATAATAGATGATAGATAATGTATTTTTGTTAGATGTAATCGCGGAATTGATTTCCTTGATAATATCTATACTAACATATAAAAATGTGATGGTGTGTGTCTGTGTGTTACTCAATCACGCAAGAACTGGTCTGATTTACATGACATTTTGCATGGATGTAGCTTATTTAACTGGTCAGTGAAATATCGAAATCAAAAGTAACCTATAACTTTTGATTTCGATATGTGTCGCTATTTAAATCTAAAAATATGTGTTATAAAAAGTCGAAGTAGAACATTTTTAACTGGTACTTCCACAGATTTTACCTGGTAAGTCAGCCAGTTAAAATGTAGATTTCTGGAATGCAACTGGCTCCTTAATGTGTTTGGATAATTTATGACTTTTAATATAAAAATCAAACGATATATATCTCCTGATCGATACTGAATATAATTTTGGAAAACGAATAGTAAATGTCCAGGATTTACACATAGAATATTCTTTGTATGTATGGATAAGGCCGGTTGCTTGCCGAACCGGCCAAACGAACGAATCCGAACATCCTTATGCTCGAGCCTTGAGGGGTACTTTTTTTCACGGGAAATTCTCAAGGAGATCGAATACCTCCCGGACCCAATGAGATCATTGTAATATAATCTACAATTGTAAAAGATATTTACTATCTCCACAATCTAGTGCGTGATTAGGATATTCTTTGCCTAAATAATGAGGTCCTTATAGATAGAGAAGCAAACGCCAATACTAACGAATTTATTAGCATTGTCATTTACTGTGCTTGGACATTGGCTGACTAGGGCTGGCCCTAACAGTCGTTCAATAAATTATTACAAGCAAGTGGACGGACAAAGTTGATAGTTTTAACTCTCAACGGTTATATTTGGGTGTCATAGATGTATGTTATGTAATAAAATAGACATAAACCAACTGCGACATGTAAATATTGTTTAAATAAAATTTTGTAAGTTATTATTATTGTCTTTATTTAATTTTAACCCGAATTAAAAATTAAATAGTTTCCAGTATGTTATAGAAGTAGTAAGAATTTTGTTTACCTTTTCTCTTTTGTAAGGTAAAAGTGGCAAATGAGCATGCAGTTTACCTGATGGTAAGTGGTTACTGCTACCCATGGACATTGGTAAGTCATTGGCCCGCGTGGCGGAGTGGTCACTATACCACACTGACACGTGGGTTCGATCCCTGGCCAGACAAATATGAAAGATGAGTTTAGATTTCTGTTGGATGTTTGTGTATTCGTCTTTGTGTGTCCATGGCAGCTGGGTGATCAAAGTGAAATACATCAGACAGACTAGCTATCTGCGTTAGTCTTGTAACAATTTTCAAATTTCCCGCGCCTCTCGCTTATAAACAGTCAAAAGAGGTTTGCATTGTTCATACACAGATATGATATGACTATTGAAATGAGTTGCTACAGATGCTTTTTCTGAGCATTCACTTTGAACACTTCAAAATGCTTTTCATCAAACCAGAACAAAGCAGTATTTAACCGTGTCATATATAAAAAAATGCAATCAATGCATGAAATCAATTCTTTTTTTTTGTATAATACAGGTAAAAAAAAACTCATAAAGTTTTGCTGACAATAACATACAAAAACAAATTATAAAACAGTATGATATATGCCTCTGAAGCCTTGAAATTTTAGTTCTTATATAGTTTAAAATATTTTGAATGTTCAAATTAACTTACTACTTACTCACATTGCCTTTATTTGTTTTTGAACACAGAAATGCTGTCACAATTTTTTATATGATTAGGTAAATTGTTATAAAGCATCCATTAGGATTGCATATATGATTAGGTAAATTGTTATAAAGCATCCATTAGGATTGCATATATGATTAGGTAAATTGTTATAAAGCTCCATCAACATTATTGTCCTTTTTCGTAATTAGTTCGTGCATAGGGTAATTCAAGTTTATGTTTATTTCTTGTTGTGTTTAAATGCTTTTGTAACGGAACAGTGGTGAGATGCTTTAATGTGTTGAGGTGTGGTGACAAGGGGGTGATGCGAGGAGAAGTGAGGGAATGAGGTGAGGTGTGGTGAGGAGAGGAGAGGAGAGGTGTGATGATTCACTTTTGGCGAAGACGACATTATTGGAAAGAGAATTGGGAATAAATCATTGCTTATAGAGTATTTTTCTAGTGTCTTATTTTATAGTGTCATACTTTTTATTTAATTTAATTTTCGATTTAATTGCATAATATGAAAGTAGCAAACTAGCATGCAGTCCACCTTTTTTTTATAATCATGAAATAGCGAGCAAGCTGCCCATCTGATGGTAAGTGGTTACTGCCGCCCATGAACAGATGCAAGCAACTTCATATAGAACAGGGGTTCTATCTGAAGTCGATCACAGATGCGTTGCTACTCCCGATGACTGAGATGGTCGCCTCATATAAAAGTGAGCCGGCCACCACACCCTTCCATCGAAACGTAAGGACTGCTTCACGCTAGAAATAGATGTGGCGGTGGTACTACCCCGGTCGAACTACATTGTTTCTACCACCTGATGGTAAGTGGCCACTGCCGCCCATGAACATCTATAAATAACCTCAGATAAGATCAGTTTCACCTGAGGTTAGCCACACATGCCTTGCTACCTCTGAAGCCGAGAACGAAGGCATTATCTTCAACGAACTTAGGAATATAGTCAGCATTTTAAAATAAGAACACTTCAGGTCTATTCTAGTCCCAATTGGGAGATATTGAGCAATTAGCAGTTATAGAAAAAGAAGAAAGAGAGAGAGAACAAGATAGAACTAAAACCACAGACAACCCAACCTCGAGACATGTCATCTTGACGATTCTTTAAGTAAATCATTCTGTAAATTTAAGAAAAA
>DWNE01003540.1:0-16533 GCA_018249875.1 Cecropterus toxeus
TGTCTGGCCGGCAATCGAACCCGGGACCCACTGCGCGTTAGATCGGTATGGTAACCGCTCGGCCACGCGGGTCGTCAAATTGATGTTAATGTACATTTAATATGAACTTAAGTATTGATAAGTTAATTTATCATGTAACGTACTTCAAAATAAAACAACAAAGCACTTTGATACATTACATTATTTAACGATTGTTTCACCGATGATTTCGTATTTGAAATTTTTTTAAAACATTCGCTCAAAATCCCCTTTTCATTGAAATCCGTCATAGGAGAACCATACAGCGCAGTCGGCAAGAGGCCGGTATCATTTCCACTAGCGGGATAGCACTTCGTTGATATCGAGTGTCAATTCGGGATCACGGCGATTCGAGTGAGTATCGATTCAGTTCACATCCGAGGTAATGCCGGGTATCGAGAGAGGCTTAATTGGGGATCGACTAGTCTTGCCTGTTCTGCCGTTGTCTTAGGTAAAGTACAGATGACAGGCGGATTATTTATAGATTTTAGGCTAAACATATAGAAATTGTTTATAGCCCTATTCTATAAAAAAAAAATACGTTGACCAAACCATTGGATATTACTAATACTTGGCACTCTTTTGTTTATGTATTTGTGTTAATTAAGTTTCAAATTATAAAACTAAACTAAGATAGTAGATAGCAGGATCGGTCGTAGTTGCGCAAATTAGGGGAGGCCTATGTCCAGCAGTGGACTTTAAAGAGCTGATAGATGGATGAATGGAATTACATTGGTACATACACAAGTAGATGTTGGTACAATCTTTTATTTCTTTATTTAAAGTCGCAATGTACTATCATATTCTCATTTAAAGATCTTAACTAAATCTCCAAGAACAGTAATTTGTGGTCAACCTACTACAAATAAAATATCTTAACCCTATAGAGTATTTAAGTAAAATTCATGTACAATTTTAATAAAATGTATCGTAAAATTAAATACTAACCGGGAATAATTTTATAGACAGTTAATTAGTTATATTTATATCAGTCATGTTTTAATTAACTACACCGGCTGTGGCTTCCTTTACCCGGCTTATTAAAGCTAGAAATGATGGTTTCACATTTAACTCCGCTTTTATTATTTTACCTTTGCGTTTATTTTGAGTTTGGTTTACTGGCTACAAACCTATATAATAATAATCAGCACGAGTTTTCTTTCCAACGGAGAAATGATAATTTTTCCAGGTGGTAGAAAGAGTAGAATTCGACCGGGAAGGGACCACCGATACATGTAATTCTAGCGTAAAGCAGTTCTTGCGTTTCGGTAGCAGGGTTGGGTTGCCAGCTCCCTTTCATATGAGGTGACCAATTTTGTCTGCGAGAGCAGCAACGAATCTATGATTGACTTCAGATAGAACTTCTGTTCCATTTGAAGTTTCTTACAGATATGCACGGGCGGCGGTAACCCCTTTCCACCAGGTCGACTGCATGCATTTGCTACTTCAATTTGATATATAAAAAATAGATTGCTAGAATGGTTGAAAGGGAATTCTCTTTCAAACATGTAGGTTATCCAACATAAACATGTTAAACATACGTATAAGATATTAATCTTATACGTATTAAATATCGATCAGTGTAGCACACAAGGAAACTTTTTTACCTCACACATGACGAGTCGTAATTTATGTCACTCGATTATTACTGACACGGTAGTGTCACAATGATGAAACACTGGTAGAGACACGAGAATTTTCTTCTGTGTCGTGGGTACCATGGACATCCAAAAACGAATACATAAACACCCAGACCCAGAACAGAAATCTAAATTCAACATTCAGATGTCGGTCTGGCCGGGGATCGAACCCGGAACCCACTGCGTGACAGATCGGTATGGTGACCACTCCGCCACGCGGGTCGTCGACAATGAAGGAAAATCCTTGTCGACACTCGCTCTGCTATAGCCCTCAGCCGAATGAACCCTGTTTCGTGGCCCCAAATTAAAACAGGAGTGTGGGATTTACACGTAAGCACGCAGTGTGTCGACTCCTCAGGTTAAGCCTGGATTTGCTACATCTCGTCATATGTTCACATAATACACTATCGCTGTAAGGGTGGTTTGAGGGTGGAATGATACTCATTTATTTGGATTAACTGGGACATTTTTTGTGAAGTAAAGCGAGTGCGTAGTCCAGCTGGTAGTAGGTGAACGCTGTCGCTAATAGATCAATTATAAATGACCGAATATAGATTGCCATGGTCAATTATCAAAAGACCACGGATTTTGTCCTTGACGTGATGCTATGAACACACAGAAAGACGAATACGCAAAAGCCCAGAACAGAAATTTAATTCATCATGCAGATATCACACATGACCGTCACTTTCATATGTGATGACTGTCATGGTCGTCTATAACAGCACAGTATTGATTGACTTCCGATAGCACCCCTGTTCTATATAAAGTTGCTTACAGATGGCCAAGGATGCCAGTAACCACTTACCATTGCAGCATTCCAACTTAGTCCCCAGGTGGCAACGCATGAATGGCTAACATCAGGTAAAGCAGATCTTATCTAGAGTTGATTACAGATATCTTTGGGCGGCAGACGCCACTTACCATCAGATGTACTGCATACTCCTTTGTTTCTTAAATGTCATAAAAATAAATAAAACGAAATAATATTTACCGGCTGACTGTATCTCTACCTTAAATGGATATTAAAATTTACCTTTCATATTTATCCTATCCATCTTCTACGAGTACAACTTCAAAACGTTCGCAACAATAATAAAAAGACTCTCTAAAGAAAATTACGAAGTAAATAATAAAGACGTGTCTAAAAAAATACTTGGATATACAGTGTCATTGCTTTTAAAGTAAGTGATAAGGACAAATTGTCTCTTCAGAAGGTGCGTAGGGTGCTTTAAGCTCCAAGAATTCAGGTTAAGCTCTTGTGTTCGTTACAATTTAACGCGCGACGTGTTCATGTATAAAGCCTTTGCTGTTCGAGGAACTTAAACGAAATTTTTCGACAATATGAGATGAAAAATTTTCTATTTATTATTTTTGCTAATACGGGTTAAATGCGTTAAGGTTTTAAAAATAGAGTTCGAAAACAGGTCACCTGCATGGATGCACGATTGCATGGAACTTTATTGTTATTGTATTCTCTTAAAAATAAATATGTTATTGTTTTAAATATGGTTTGTTTTTGTTTAAGTATACAATTTTAGTTTTTATCAGAGCCTGACTCATTTGAACATATTTCGCAATTTCCAATATACATAATCGGATTGATATCTTAAAGGTGGTATAATAATCTGATGTTCGACATCGGAGCCGCTAAGCCTATTTTTGTCGACACACTTATACGACGCATTCCAAAATAAACTTCAGGGGTAGCAACTCATCTGTGGCCAACCTTAGGTAAGACTAATCTTACTAATATTTTAAATGAGAACTTTGTGGGGATATATGTTTGTATGTTACTCTTAAAAAAAACACTGATCGGATTTCACTGAAATGTGGCGCACAGATAGTTTTATGACCTTTTTTTTGTTTTCGAAGGGGAAACCTTCAAAAGGTACCCGACGCTGTGGGAACTATGCCAGGTCATATGGGATTTTTACCGCACTAAAACCTCCCTGGTGGCCGTCCTCAGCGCTGTGTGGAGGACTCCGGTATCTCCAACGGAACGCAACCGGAGTCCTCCAAGCGCAATGCCCCAGTCGAGCTCTTTCCCGGTAAGCATAAGCGCTCACCGTTCTTTCAGATATTTACGACGGCATGCGACCACGCATACCGCCGTTCTACCCGGGGTCACTTAATTGGACGGTTCGAGCACTCACTGTTGCCGTTCGTAACCCCGATAGCCCACTTTTAGTCGCCTCTTACGATAGGCAGGAGATACCGTAGCCCTATTCTGGTCCCGGTACTACAGGGAAGCCATAGACTACCTAGAATACCTAGCCTGCATGTTCGTTTGCTATCATATCATATATAAACGCCCAGGCCAACAATTAACCTTGTATAACCTTCTAATTTGAAGATATAAAAGTAGAGGAGTAATTAGAAAGAAATTGTCTCTACAAGGTGCGTGAAGGTCACGCTAAGCTCCAGGGATTTGCGTTGAGTGTGTAAAAATAGAGCTTTTGGAGAATTTCGATGTGCTATTACGTCACGTTTGGTTAGTACCATAAGTAATTGGTATCTGCTCAATTGAAGAATTGTCAGTTATTTTTTTTTTTAACTATCATAACCTCAACTAAAAAGATCCGGCAAGAAACTTACCGGGCTTGTTTTTTTACGTTGCATAAAACAGATGCTTATTAAGGTTGCGTTTAATTTGTATTCGATAAATTATCGAAATATTTTCTAAGTATCTTTCACTATCAGAAAGATAAAATTATCGTTTTAATTAATAAGTAGGTGCGTCCCGCTGAGATCCCGGAGTCCCGTGCAAGCGCTGAGGAAGGCCACCGAAGGGGTTTTAGTGGGTAAAAATCCCACATAACCCGGAGTCTCTCTCAAGGCTTCAGTGTACCTACAGAAGGTTTCCTCCCCGTCACAAAAAAAGTGCGTCCCGCTGTTTCACCCACGTTTAAAAATAATTTGACTTTAATTAAAATTGTAACAACTTATCATGTTATAGACGGATTTAAATGAAAAAATGATAAAATTGTACTTCATGGAAAATACCTAAATGTTTTTAATAAATTAAATTAATTTCAGTAGTCAGTAGTTTATTTCGATGCGATTATAAAAAAACAGAAAATTTTAAAACTCATAGAAATTTCTATTATTATTTACTTTCAGTTCCCATAACTTAATTTTTACAAATAAATAAATGCGACATACAGATACGTGGTGTTTTTATTATTATGATATGTATGGAATCGATGTTTAACTGTACAGAAATTGATAAAACGTTTTACAAAAAATATTTCAATATGTGTCATATTCTTTGTTGTGTACTAGTTCAAATCAAATTAGCTCTAGACTTTCTTAGCATTCATTTGTGAGTCATAAAGATTACATCATTGGCTTATAGTTGGTATGACGCATATTACTTATCGACATAAAATAGACATTTATCTGTATGTGCGTGTGTAACTGTAGGAAAGTAGTAGAACTTTTTGTGGTTCGAATTCGGAAGTACCACGGACACACCTACACCTGCGTCAGAGGGAAGGTTATAATTTTCGAACGTATGTATGTATGTTTGTATGTACCTATGTCCATTTCATTGGCACGCGCTACAGCCTAAACGGCTTGATGGATTGTGACGTGTGACATATCATTAGAATCGTTTCGAAAGCTGGTAAATAGGCTATCTAAAAATATATACATTGTAATTTAACATGACTATTTAACAAAAACTCGTATAAGCTTTCACTTAAATATTTTTAATTATATTATGAACAAAAATTTCGGTTTAAGCGGTCGGGCATTTTGTTTTAATATTTTTAACGATTTAACTAGTTTCTCCTTAAAAACAGTTGTGTTAAGCGCTGCTGTGTTTTGGTGTGAAGCGTGTGGAAAGGGAGACATACTTATTCCCGGAGTTCCAACTTAGTCCTCTGGAGTAGCAACACACCTGTCACCAACCTTAGGTTAGATTCTGACCTTATCAGGGGTTGATTACATGTCGAAGGGCGGCAGATGCCACTTACCATCAGGTCTGCATGCTCCTTTGCTACTTAATATTATAAAAAAACTCGGAATTTAATGGGCCGGCTTACATAATTTGTATTAATTTAAGAATACGTCTTTTGGTTATGTTTTAGTATAAATTTAGTTATAACTTACTGTTTATATACCTTACTGTTTAAACTATAGATATAATCTATAGTTTAAACAGTAAGGGTATTATAGTTCATATCGAAAAAAAAAATACTCCGTGCTACTCATAGTTACTATTAACAAAAATTAAAATGAAACTATATCTTTAGGAACAAATCCTACACAACCCACATAAAACTAATTAGTATACGAATGATATTGATGATGAAAAATATGATAATAGGCGGTAACCATTATTTCAAATTAGGATCATTCCTATCGCAAAAACAAATAAAAAGTTTTGTAGATTAGTATGTACAAGTATTCACGACATTTTCATAGATAAAGTAATGGAGGTTAGGGCCAAACCAAGTCACAAATAATTACTGTATGAAATACATTCACGACCTCAAAACACCTTATCCACACGCTAGAACAGGGATTCTCAAAGTGTGGTACGAGTAGTTCACGGCAATGGTGCATGGATATCTGGCGTGCATGTTGATCGCATGTCAATCCATTAGAGACACAAAGAAGCCAATCCATCTAATTAAAATTAATATTAATATTATCTTTGTTTTGTTACTGTTTTGCTGCCTTTTATTAAAATAATAACGTTATCTTCTTCTACGCCCAATTTTATTTTCTTTAGGAGGGAGGGTACAGAGGACTGGGCAAGTTTGCTGTCCCATGTGCCCTTAGTACGAATTATTATATGACGTCCAACGTGCATACTAATTATGGACGGAATCGTAAACGGTGCTCGCTATGCGGTAACAAACTCCTACGAAGGGCGCACTTAACTTCAAAAGGGGTACGTCGAGCTAAAAGTTTGAGAAACCCTGCGCTAGATGTAATCGTCACAGGGAAAGCCTATTACAAGAATGGTAGTAGGTGCTGCCTTAATGTAATAATAATATACTCCGCCCTGTAATTTGTAAGCGCAACACCTCGCTTTGTAAAATCATTATTCGGTCACGCGAACCGGCAAGACGCGCGAGGATTATATTAAAATGTTTTTAGAAAATAATGAAAACATGTTTAAAGTGAAACTTCTTTAAAATCGTGGTGATTTGAAACTCGATGAACCTGAAATGCGTTAGGAGAGCAGTTCTCTGCGCTAAAACTAGATGGCGTTATACCCTTTTCTGAATCACTCTAACGATTTTATTTCGTAGCTTTTATAAGTGCTCAAGTTTTGCATATGCGAAATAAAATATCCCAAAATGGGATACACTGTTTACTTAATCAAATTGAAAAAAAAAAACATGTCTTAATACCGCTATGCTCAGAAAATATTTAATAATTTATTATTATTCTTGACTTTCGCTGTGTGTGAACTGCACAGACATATTTTATTTATTTGGAGGCTATTTGTGTCAACAACTAATAATGATGAATACTGGGACTGTTTGTATAAAAAGTGACCCAATACTATTTATTAACAGTTCAATGTTTTTTTAACTGACTTTAAAAAAGGACGAGGTTCTCAATTCGTCTGTATTGTTTTTATTATAATAAATAAAAACAATACAGACGAATTGAGAACCTTTAATGTTTTAGCTTGTAGTCAATATGAAGTTATATAACTTTGATTTCACCCTAGTGAAATATAATGCTCATTGTTGAGTGAATGAGGTTTTGCGTCTGGGTGAAAGGGTGTGGTTGCCGGCTTACTTTCTTACAGCTTATGGCTGTCTTTAGGCCGTGCCCACATACCATCAGGTGGCCTGCATGCTCGTGTGTTGCTTCAATCTTACAAATGATAAAAACCTTTAACGCGAAGACGACCTGCGTGGCAGAGTGGTCACCATAGCGGTCTGACACGCAGTGGGTCCCGGGTTCGACCCTCGGCCAGACAGAAATGTAAATAATGAGTTTAAATTTCGGTTCTGTGTCCATGTATTTGTGTATTCGATTTTGTGTCCATGGCACCCATGACACAGGAGAAAATCCTACTGTGAGGCTATGAGTGTAGAAAGGCAATTACAAATTTCTTTTTATACGTTTACTTTTTTCTTTAAGCAGTATACTAATCCGTTTTATATTTTGTACACAGCATTCGCTTAATCACTTCTCAGTCACGCCACGGCTACTTTACAACTTCGCAAAGTTCACTTTGTAGCTAATTTCAAAAGCAAATTGAAAATTGTGCTAGGTGTCATTTTAATCTCTAAATACGGGTGAGCTGTGGGGATTATGATAAGTTAACGTTATTAGTTTTAAATTCTTGACGGTTAACTCCGTCGCGGCACCTGCTTGCAGTATGCACGATATTAAAAAAGTTTTTATGTAATTTAACATTTGTGTGTCTGTTAAATCTTGTATAAATGTTGTAACGAGGATTTAAAACACTTCCTGAGGACTAATAGTGTTGAAATTTTAAATATACGATTGCATAGAATGCATGATTAGCTTGACATTATAAATCCAATATGGCGAATGCTCCAATAATGTAATTTTAATGCACCTCTATGATATGGCAATCGCATGACAGTGCATGATTTTGTGATGTCAACATGGCGGATTAGTTATTTTAGGCCTGATATGGGTATCAATAAAATGTTTTTTTTTTTTTTTAATGTAAAATAAAAAGCTTGTTTTTAAAATACTTCTTATATAAATTTAATACTTCATATAATATATAAACTTAGTTCAGATATTTTCGGGGTGAGGGGCCTATCTATATTATATAGCCTAAATGTATTATATATAATCTCCTTAAGGGTTCTATAAGGTTCTTACGCTTTTATTTTTGTTAAATCGGTTCAGTAGTTGCGAATATAAGTGGTTTTAAGGAGCGGACAAATATTTTTTTACGTATTTCGCTCCGAATTAATATAATGTATTTGAACTTTTACGGATTTTAGTTCGAAGTAATAAAAACTATGTGGGTATTAATAAGACTAGACTTTTAATTAGATAGAATGTGCGATTTAATGATCGAAATTAAAACCAATATTGGTAAAAATAATTATAACCTAATATAAAAACTTTAATTGGTTAAATATCAATCACGTATTCTTTTCCAATAAGTCAACTCATCTAAATAACTTCTAAATCATATCGTCAGATTAAACAACATTTTTATTGACACGAATCGAAAGTATATGCGATTAAAACATTTTGGTGTTATCATTTTGAACGAACCAGCTTGCACAATGAGCATCGCTCTGTTTATTCAGCACTCCAGTCAACTGGCCACTGCACCCCACTTATTGAATTTCACGTGCCAATCGTAATACGTAGACTTTGTTATCTAATAATAAAATCCTCATTGAATATGAATTAAATTTTATAGAGCAGACTCTTCAGAATTTGATTTCGTAAATCATTTGCTTGAAAAAGCTGAGAGTAAATAGAGTGTCAATTGGATCTTGTAGATTGCAGTATTACTAAAGTATCTAACGATGTATATATTTTTATATAGCAAACAGAGTTCTAAGTACGAGTTTATAACGTTTCTTCAAAACGTCCATAGCTTTCGTTCTCGCCAATATAGATTTTCTTAATAATAATGAGCAAGCAGCACACCTGATGGTAAGTGGTTACTGCCACCCATGGACACCTGTGAGCAACTTGATATAGGACAGGAGTCTATCTGAAGTCGATTACAGATGCGTTGCTACGTTCGAGGATTTAGATGATCGCCTCATGTATAAGTGAGCCGGCAAACACACCCTTCCACCGAAACACACGTTCACGCTAGAAATAGGTTCGGCGGTGGTACTTCTCCGATCGAACTTCACTGGTTTTACCACCTGGTAATTAATTACGTTACCGAAAAACAATCACGCTGTTTTAGCCCATATATTGCAATCAATGTAGAACCAATGTAGTTGAACTACATTTGTTCTACCACCTGGAAGAATACAAGCCAAGCAACTTTTTTTTTAATAATCAGATTACTAAAGTTGCCTTCTTATAGCTTAAGGGTGTTCTACTGCATCAGAAGGATGGTGGAAGGAGGTAATGTCTTTCGAGCATATGTAACTATGTTTATTTGTATTTCCATTTCTTTGGCCCGCGCTACAGCTCAAACGGTTTGACGAATTGTGACGTGTGACATATCATTAGAATCGTCTCAGTTTGTATAGTGTTATAGGCAAAATTAATTTTAAAAATAGCGCCTGCAATTAAACGAAATAGGGAACGAGAGAAACGCCTTATTCATTATCACGAAAATATGGGTTATCAAGTGAAAGCTAACAGACGATCATTTTAAAAATATAAAACTAAACTGTTATACTTGTGAACAGTGAAGAACACAAGCCTATGTAGATATGGATCCTAATTCTATGTCGTTAAAAGAAGTCTATAGGCGGTAATGGTTACTTATCATCTATTGTAGTATACGATGTTTTGTAATTCCATAAAAAAAGTGTAATAGTCATTACCATACGTTACGTGGCATGAGCTTGTAAGGAGCTTTAAGCTCCCGTGTCTGTACTTAAGTTGGTTATAAGCTACTTAAAGCTACTTTGTTGATTATTACTTTATATTGACTACTGCTTAGGATTTCAATTATAAAATTAAAGCACAAAACATACACATAATTTAATATTTCTAGAGTGAAGTTTCACTTTCATGTGGGATCATCTTAATACTCGGGACTAAAAACGACTTTGTGTTTCAATTTAAATATAATGACTATATGAAGTTGCTTTTAGATGACCATGAGCAGAAGTGACCACTTATTATCAGGTATATTGCTTGCTCGTTTGCTACTTCACGCTTATAAGAAATTATAAATTATAAGTCTAACTTCTAATTATAAGACTAACTAGCTGACCCGACAGACTTTGTCCGTGCCTGGGATTCAAACCTCGGACTTTCGACTGAGGCGCCAAGCTACAACCATTAGACTATCACTGCTCTTATTAAAACCAAACGTAGAACAAGAATTCAGCCATAAACTTAAATGCAAATCACTGTTAAGTCGCGCACACACTCGAGTTAAACAACTAGTGGCCATGATTTATGCAGACACTCGCGTCGGCTGCAACGGACTTGCGAGTTGTGAGCAGAAGTCATTACCATACCCTTCGTGATCTGAATTTTGATTTATAGGGAATCCTTTAAATATTGGAATGTTCTTACAATGTAAAAGAAACAAGCAAAACAAAAACACTAGTCGTGTGGCCGCTTTTGGTATATATTTTTTCTTTTATAATTTAGATATAATCGAAATATTTGACAAGGAACCTAATAGTCTCAATACGTAGTTTGTATATAGGGCGACGCAAAACTGAACATCAAATTTGAACTGTGCTACGTCCTTCCTATGCATATTAAGGGAAAGAAGCAAAAAGTGTTAGTTCTAGCTATATTTTTATTCGCTCATCATTAAAGGATAATCGACGTGTAAGAGACTGTCTAAGAGACTTAATTTTAAGCTTGTTTACAGCGTGTTGCAAAACTGAACGTCAAGCGAGCACGGGACGTTGGGTTAGGATTTACATGTTCTGAGAAAAAAATACAGTCGAATTGTGAACCTCCTCCTTTTTTGAAGCCAGTTAAAATAAGACAAAAAATGTTTGCATTTTTTGCATGACCATATGAAGAAATGAAACTTTTACCTGAATAACTCTTTTTTTCGCGTATAAGCTAAAAACAGGTACAGTAAGTTAAAATAAGGTAAAAATCCGTCCATCGTCCCGTGCCCGCTCGACGTTGAATTGTGGGACACCATTTAGAAAACTTCGACAGCGTGAGTCAGAAATTTACAGCGCCATCTATTGCTGTAAAACTTAAAGTTACCGCAGACATTTCTTAAGCGTTCAAACATACACTACGACTGCAACTAAGTATGTAAATCGCCTTAAGCCGCTCACATACTCGAGTTGAACAACTGGCAATGATTTATGCGACAGACTAGCGTCGGCTGCGACTGTCGCGAGTGGAAGTCATTACCATACCCTCCGTGACGTGAGTCTGTAACGGGCTTAAGTGAGTGCAATGCTACTTACGTTGACCGACTGGAGGAAACATGAATGGAATTTAATTGAAGTTGAATCCATTAGAGGAATGGAATGATTGTAACAATTGTTTATTTCGATTCCAGAGATGATAAGTGATACGTCTCATACGTATTACATCTATTATTGAATGCTAGTATGATCTTGCCTTAAGCTATTTATAAAGTAGCTCTTAGTTAGTTTTTCCTCTATATATTTAAACTAGAACTTCTTAATTCTTACGCTTTAATGTGGATTTAATGCCATTGAAAAAAACCAAAGAATAGTTCATAAACATCCAGACCCAGAAAAGAAACCTGTAATTTAGTTCTACCTGACTGAGAATCTAATATTTTTAATATTTTGATCGTCAGAATGGGCATCCCATTCTGCAGGACGGGTCATCAAGATGCTAATATTCAACGATTTAACTTATGTTAATATATCATATCAAAAGAAGCTCCTAGACCATAAGTACAAATAAAATTATTTTTAATATATTCGTACAATTGCACCTAATTATAATTTTGTACACAATTCCAACCAAAATTCTAATAAGTTGTCACGTTATAATAACTTTACACACTTACGCAAGTTATAGCTTTAGAACGTCAGCTTGATCCTACCCTAATTTATTTTTTTAATAACTAGCTATGTCTTGCGGTTTCACTAGCGCTTAAAAAAGAAGGCAACATAATTTTCAATGGTATCGTGATAAAGTAGATTAAATTTAATAAAATAAAAATCTAGGTGATATTCAAGATACATACTGATAATATGTTTTTAGGCTTTTAAATAAATTAGTTTTGGTTTTATATAATTACCAACACGAAGAAAAAAAGAGACAAAATATTTAAAAAAAGAAGAAAAACATATAGAAGTATCCATCACTACTCAGTCTTCAGTTCTCCTTCAAAGTACCAAACGCAAAACTTTCTTATTTTATTGTACTTATGGGTATATCATTTTTCTCTCTCGCAATCTTTCATTAACTCGCAACCCACATTAATATCTTTAATAGCTGCAATAATCCCTGGGAGATGTATACTGATCCTGTTACGACACTCGGACAGGTTTAGATTAGCGCTAAGTGTGTAACAATAATCCTGATGTTGTTATTAAGTGCGGTGTTATGTTATTGAGCTAATAATCCTGTTATAAATGTGGGAAGAAAGACACAAATGAAGGCTTGAGTGAGCTTGATTGAATGAATGGCTTTATACGTTTATTGGTGTTATAAAGGGTTTTAATAAAAAGTTGTTTTGTTGTTCGATTTCTGTGTGTGTGTATCTGACGTATTTTTGTTGTGTAATTTGAAGTTGTTTAATAAAAAAGTAGTATGGTAGTTCGATTTATGTGTGTGTATTTTTGACTAGCTTTGGCTACCGTGGCTCGCCTGCTTCGATCGTGTACTACGAAAAAAAGTATCCTATTTATTAATTCAGGTCACAAACTGTCCGTGTGCCAAATTTCATCCATATCCAATTAATAGTTCTCGCGTAAAAGTGTAACAAACACATAAACTACTCGTAAAATTATTTGTTCCATACGTTTTATCTACAATGAATTGGTAAAAATAATGTGAAGTACCTTCGCAATGTATATACATTGTCGATATACATGTCGATATACACATATGTGTATATCGACATAAATATTAATTATTGAAAAATATGACGCATTTTAGAGTAGTGCAATAACTTATATTAGTGAACAATGTTCTTTTGGAAATAAAGAATCTTAAACCTCATATTTAATTTCTCATCGACAATGTCTCACCAATATAGAAAAAAAAAAACTTTTTTTTTACACAAAATCCATTGCCTTTCTTATGCTATTTATATACTTATTCTACTATATCTAAAGTAATTTTTGACTTGTAAAGTAATGTCGCGTACAATTCAGCTCAATTTAGATTGCATAGCTCACCTCAGTCCTAGCTGCCACAATTTCTGCTACATTTATGATTGTGAGCTGAAAATGTTATACTCCTCCGTACATCAGGCACTCAGCTATATCAATACCCGAATGAACGTATTACACCCGGGGGAATTATATGCAACATTATAGAGAATTTCCTGTGGATCGTCCATTGACGTAGTAACTGAATAGACTGCTAAACCAAGATATGTAAATTAATTTGTAAAACAACTAACACGACTGAGTTTGTTTATACATATGTATAAGTAACTTTAATAAATTTTGTAAATGTAGAATGTAAGGACGTTAAAATATTATTAAAAACATTAATATATTTTTATACAATTGTTTCTTCAACATATATTCTCTTTCCTTAAATATAACGTATACATTTCAAAAACGTAAGTTTAGTCTGACTAAAACGGTGGTTAGTATCATTATAGTACTTATGTTGATTAAAGACCGAGATACATCTTTAATCGAACATAGTATTAAAGGGAACAAATAAGAAATTAAAAAATGTAGTAAGAAATTTTTACCGATTTGGGTCTATTTTGTCACTACATCCATGTAACCACCTCTCAACATCTGAGCGCTTGTTACGTGTTCATCGCTTATCCTGATCCGTCCGAATGATGTTATAAACTCAGCAGCCACGTCTCAGAGGAATCGTTACTGCTATTAAACAGTTTCAGTTTCATACGTTTATGTGGTTTAACATGTACGTTAATGATTAACGATATTCACTATGACATCGCTGCTTTGCATGTATAAGAATACAACAACCATAGTTTTACAGGAAAGCCTGATAAAATTAAATAATTCTTTATGTTTTTATCTTTTCAGAGAATGAAATTAAAATAATAGAGGTTAATAGGCTATTAACTACAGTAGAGTAAAAACACGTCTTTTTCAATTTTTAAATAATACAATAAGGATAAAAATGTATCTTTAATTTAAAATTGATGAATTTTGAATTGTGCGGTTATTCATGCAAAATGCATTTCCTTTGATCCATGGGTCTAATTTTATAATGTAATGGGTAATTACAGTACTCACATTTTACAATGGTCTATGTATTAGCTTTCATTTAATATCCATATTATCGTGATAATAAAAAAAGTCGTCGCTCACCCCCACTTTTTTCCTAATTTTAAGCGCGTGCCAAAGAAATGAACATACATACAAACATACATACATACGCTCAAAAAATATTACCTCTTTCTGACGCAGTTGGGTAAAAATAAATAATCATATAATTGTATATAAAGTTATTAAATAAATACTCGTATAAGTAATTAAAATCATTCGTTAAAGTCAACAGTCTGGCCGGGTCTAAGTAAATGTTAAAAGCTTATGTTATTACAGGATTAGATCTCAAAGGAATTGTTACCACGAAACAATATTTCTGATGTAATTAACGTATTTACGAGTATTAAGGGATCAGTATTGAGCTGTGCGCTTCGAAGTTGAGCTCTGTATTAGCGTCTTAGATTAATTAGGTGTATATAATAAATAATGGTTAACTATTTGTCAACTTGTCCTCATAATGGTCTGGTTTGGGGTAGGTTGGTTGCATATTGTCCCTGTAGTTCCGGGACCAGAATAGGGCTACGGTGTCCCCTGCCTGTCGTAAGAGGCGACTAAAAGGGGGCTTCCGCGGTTGCGGGTGGTAATAGTGGGAGCTCAAACCGCCCAGCCAAGCGAACCCGGGTAGGACGGTGGCATGTGTGGTTGCATGCCATCGTGACTACTTGAAGACACGGTGAGGGTATATGCTCGCCGGAAAGGGCCCGGAAGGGGGCATCGCGCTCGAAGGACTCCGGTTATGTTCCGTTGAAGATCCAAGAGTCCTCCACACAGGGCTGAAGACGGCCACCAGGGTGTTTTTAGTGCGGTAAAAAGCCCACATAACCCGGCGTTGCTCTCACAGCGTCGGGTACCTTTGGAAAGTTTTCCCTCTTGATACAAAAAAAGGTTGGTTGTGTATACATATTCAACCATTATCCTTTTGAGTTTCACTGCTTTCCTAATGGGGGTTTTTGTCAATAGTTAATCGGGTTGGGTTTCAGGTAGTCAGATAGTTAGGAAGACGTAGCAGCGTCTTCCTGAATAATCTCAATAAACACACATCAGAACTTGGTCCTGCGGGGGTAGCAATGCATCTATGTCCTATCTCGGCAAGACTATTCTGGGTTGATAAAAGATGTCCATGTGTGGGCACTCGTCGCCTTGTCCATTGCGTGCTCAATTGCAACATCTACATTTAAAACTAAAATAATATCCTGCATGCTTCACTAAGAATAAAGTAGTTTAAGAACACAAACTAGTCTCTTTGAGTATTGAATTATTAATTTACACATTTTAAACTGCCAAAAATTGCCATTTAAGTTGTACTTAGCGCTAAAATTTGTACTCAAAATACAACAAAAATTACAAATGGTTTCGCGTTAAGGCTGCCAAAAATTCAATTGTGCAACATTCTCGGTAAAGAGGATAATAATGTGTTGGCCAAGTTCCTCCGCTATTTGGCAATCGTTATTCTGTGTCATATTGTTTCAAACAGGCAAATAATTTTTAATTGTCCGTTGTTATGACATTTCTTCTTCATATTTAGCCGCATATGCAGGATATTTTATATTTCGTGTACTGGCATACTGTAACTGTACAATTCATATAGGTACTAGTTCATCAAGTTTTAGTAAAAGATTTTAAGGTAAAATAATTAAAACAGCTTAATAATGTTATGTTTGTTACTGCATTGTCATCGATCTTCACATAGTTGCATTATTTTTTATGTCAGTCAGCTCAATAAAGTTGTTAAAGTGGAAGTAGACGACCCGCGTGGTCGAGCGGTCACCATACCGGTCTAACGCGCAGTGGGTCCCGGGTTCGATTCCCGGCCAGAC